>SNQJ01S0106282.1:0-29913 GCA_010110895.2 Picea sitchensis | reverse complement strand
AAGATCATTGGGAGCTATGAATATTCGACTAAAACCAAATGCCAAACCGGTCAAGAGAAGGCTCTATCGCTTAAATCCTAAGTATAAAGAAAAGGTGCACAAAGAACTATATAGAATGTTGGATGTTGGGATCATTGTCCCTATAGAGGATTCTGATTGGATTAGTCCTATGTTCATGCAACCTAAGAAGACTAGGAAAATTCACATATGTGTCGATCTGAGGAGTTTGAATGCAACCTGCATCTGTGACCCCTTCTTGACACCCTTCACCGATGAGGTGTTGGAAAATGTTGGCAATCGGGAAGACTTCTCATTCACAAATGGCTTATGAGGATATCATTAAGTTCATTCATAGAGGAAGATCATGCAAAAATCACCTTTGTGACCAAATGGGGGTCATTTGCATACACGGTTATGCCCTTTGGCTTGAAAAATGCCTCTACCGTGTTTTCTCGAATAATGGTCCTAGCCTTCAAGGAGTTTATCCACAAGTTCCTTGAGGTATAGTTGGATGATTGGGCTATTTCAGTGTGTTAAAAGACCATATGCAATCTCTTCGAATAATGTTGGATCGATGCCACCAATTATAGATCTCTTTGAATTTAAAGAAATGCATATTTTGTACACCCTTTGGTATATTGTTGGGCCACATCATGTGCAAAGATGGATTGTTTGTGGACCCAACTAATATTTTTTCCATCTTGGATATGGTGGCCATTACTTTAGTTTGTGAAATGTGCGCCACATTGGGTCATACAAAATACTATTGGCGGTTCATCTAGAATTATGCGCAAATTGTGTCTCCATTGGAAACGTTGTTGCGTAAGGAAATTAAGTACGAGTGGACAATGGAATTCCAACAAGACTTTGATACCCTCAAATAAAAATTGGTTATTGCACCCATTTTGTTTTTCCTTGATTGGTCGAAGCTCTTCCATGTCCACGTTGATGCTTCATCCATTCAACTGGGCATCATTCTGACACAACTGGGGAGCGTAACATATAGCATCACGTATATTTTCCTATCTAGAAGTTATTCAATGCCGAATTTTTTTTACAACAACCAAGAACAAGGGCCTAGCCATGACATATGCCTTGCAAAAATTTTCCACTACCTGCTGGGATCGGATTTCAAATTCTTCATTGATCATTTTGTGCTCAAGTATTTGGTCAACAAGCCAGTGCTAGGTGGAATAATTTTTTGTTGGTTGTTGTTGTTTCAAGAATTTGACTTTGAAGTTGTTGTTAAGACTAGAAAACACAATGTTTCACTAGATCATCTGTCACGGATTCATACAGGAGACGGGCCTACAAGACTCAACGATGAAATCCCTAATGCGCAACTCTTTTGACTCGAATTTGTGTCGGAGAAATTGGATGAAATAACGTAATTTCTCATCATTGGCGAGGCTTCCACTGAGTATAATCCCACACAACATCGACAATTGGTGACCCGTAGTGTTGATTATCAGTTGATTGCTGGACAATTGTATAATTTGAGCATATATGGCATCCTGCATCGTTGTGCTTTGGAACACGAATGGGACTCCCTCCTATATGAGGCACATGAAGGTATTGTTGGAGGCCACAATGTCGGTAAGGATGTTGCATGAAAGGTTCTGCACATAGGGATTTGGTGGCCCTCTCTCTTTGGAGACTCTAAATACTACTGCAAATGTTATGACATATGTCAACATGTTGGAAAGCCCTACCACATAGATGAGCGTATGTTGTTCCGCTTGATTGCACTTGAGCCCTTCAACAAATGGGAAATAGATTTTGTTGGGCCAATCAATCCTCTCACGTGTCGCACATGGGAATGCTACATCATTGTCGCAATCGAATACCTCACAAGGTGGGACGAAGCAGTGCTAGTCAAGGATTGTATAACAAAAACAACAACGCGCTTTATTTTCGAGAATATTGTCACCCGATTCAGATGTTGAAAGGTGTTTATGAGTGACCAGGGGTCACATTTTGTGAATGAAACTATTCAAAAACTCACTTAATAATTCACGATCCATCATCAAAAAAGCATCATTTATCACCCTCAATCCAATAGTATAGTGGAATATTTAAAAAAAAAATAGAACATGCTCTAACAAAAGTTTGCAATGTCCAATGTGATGACTAGGATTAGTGCATCCCCATAGTCTTATGGGCTTATGAAACAACGTGCAAACAATTGAAAAAGCATACACCCTTCAGACTTGTTTATGGAAAAGAAGTCGTCATTCTGCTAGAATTTGTTGTTCCGAGCCTCAGGGTCACCCTAACCACCCAGATAATCAATGATTAGTATTTTCAGCACAAGTTAGATGAGCTAATGGAACTCGAAGTATATTAAATGATATTCGGTTTCAATGAAGTTGTTGAGAAATATTGACAGAAGGCATGGCACGATCAAAACATATGCTAGAAAATTCTCCAGCCTGATTGTTTGGTACTATTATACGAAAGCAAATATTTATACCATCTGGGCAAGCTCCGCATGCGTTGATTGGGTCCTTTCCGACTAGTCTACATTAGTGAAGCAGGTGTAGCCAAGCTGCCAACCCTACAAGGTTAGACACTCAAGGGACTCATTAATGGTAGCAGGTTAAATGTTTATTATGGCTCACATGGGTCCACTGTCATTTTTAAACTTCCAGCCTAAGTTTTGAATAGAGGTAGAATAAATTTAGTGTAGGTTGTACAACATGTAGCATATCTCATAGTCGACATGAATTACCTTTTGAAAAACACAACATTCACATTAATCAAGCAGGTGGATAGGCTTGAGTGACAGTTTGAGCAGGTTTCCATATTTCTGAATCCATTTGATGCTCTGACATAGCTAGAGGGTCTGGATCCGGTCTAACAACTCCCAAGGGTTTTTGAAGAGTTTCTTGGTGATTCAATCCATTGAAAGGGAAATTTATTCAAGTTGGGTAGTGAAAACATGCCACAAGTACACAATTAGTTATACCACCCCTTTCCCCAAGAAGAATCTTTAGCACAGTGGATCAGGTATATCGATCTCCCTATGAGCCAAATTTCGCGGCCACTTTCTACTTGTTCTCCAAGCTAACCCCTGTTGAATATTCTTCCTCCCCTTCACCTTATTCCCCACCCTCTCCTCTATATATATATCATCCCATTAACGCTCTTGCTAGAGTATTTCTCCACATCTCTTTCCTTTCTCCATCCTTACCCACTCCCTTGTCATGGCGTGGACTAGAAGACTATCCATACATTGTTATGTCCAGTTCGACTGAGTAGTTTTAGTGCGTGCCCTTCCATTTTTACGCAGAATGTTAGTTTGTCACCAACTACTCAGTCCCAATCCCTCCTCTTTCTTTCCTACCTAGTATAAACTCCTCCCACCACAATTCCATGAACTATGTTTCATACTCATGGAAGTTCACCAACGTTCTTAGGAAATAGTTTCATGACTAGCTACCATGTAGCATCCCCTTTGCTCATAGCACGAGACCCTACTCATTGGCTCGCCCAAATCCCTCATCTCATCCATCATAATCGACCCTCCCCTTGAAGTGGCGAAGCCAAGCCAAGTTCATCCATCCAATCTCATTGTTACTAACCCTTCTCCCACATTTCATCATCAATCCTCAACCCCCCAAAATTAGAGTAGCTGAGACTTCCTGCTCTGTCTAGTCTCCCCAAAACAAAAAGACAAGTAGATAATGATGCTCTCTCTTGAGGGAATCTCACTTATCTTCAACAGTTGGTGTTGGATGGGTAACTTTAAATAGATCCCTCATTCACCACCATAAACACCAACGAAGGTTCTGGGCCGAGCAATTGGCCGCAATCACAACTTGTTTTAAATAAGGATTAGTTTCTCTTACTCAAACTATCCACCTTCATAACTTATAGCAATTAGCTCAAGGACAAGCCAAATAATAGTGGTGGGGGCCTGTTGGGAACCCAAAGTTTTGGGCTTAGTTTTGTGTTCACAAACAAATGAAGTTGTGCACACTCATTCCATAGTTTTTTGCGTGCCTAAGGAAATGTGCGAGGAATGACATAGAGTGCATGACAAAACCAAGTTTTTTCAGTTGCATGCCAAGCTTAAAATCTACCAAGTGCGCGTCGGTCTGAGTTTTTTCAGTTGCGTTGAAAACCAAGAAGATGCTTGTCGAAATCAAGAAAGGAATATTTGGGAAATATCCCAGAATGATTACTGCTAGCATCATACGAGGACGTGGGACGGCCAGATGATGAGTTGGTCAGGCAATTAAGATTTCCATTGATACAGAAAGTCTACATGGAGCGTTGGCAGACACCAGAAGCATGTGAGGCAATTTTGTCATATAAATGAGTGCAGCAGAGCAGAAAGAGACATCGCTCCCCAAGAAAGAAAGCTATAAAAGGAAGCACTAATATAAGAAATAGGGTTGGTTAGACTAGTTAGATATTGAAGAAAAGAGATTCATTAAGTCTTCAATATCGAGCTCACTCTGAGCCTGTTGTAATATTGTAAATCTTTGAATATCTTTCGGTGTTTGTGTATGTTTGAGTGTTGATAAAAGGCACATTGTACAACATGTTGTGATTAGGAAGATTTATATAGAGAGGATATGAAGTTATATGGTTTTCATATATTTGTCACGCGCAATGTATATCACTATTGTGATGGAATGGCTCCAGTAATAAAGATGTGGTAGTTCTGATTCATTTTGTGTCTATCATGTATGAGTTGAATATGTGTGTGTATTGTTTTAATGCTTAGTCCTACTAATCTATCATATATGAGCTGCATGGATTCCAACCCTGATGACTTTTCATGTGTTTATCCTTCATCCCTGTCACAAGACCTTATGGTCTCTGTGATCCTCTCTGCATCTCAGGTGAGACCTTCCTCGACCTTGGTCGAGGATTGATATGTCGGTGCTTTGGGGTTTTGTTTGAAAACTATGGATGAATCGTGGTTCTAAACTCCCCAGCTTTAAGAAGGACACGCGCAAGCATGGATCAAAATGCCCAACACAAATGAAGGGGGTCAACCCTCTTCTAGTTTGTTGTTGACAATTTTAAGTGGACAAATTGGTTTAGATGGCCTCATATAAGTAGAGGACCATCTCATTTTCATTTCTCATCGATGATTACTTACCATTTGTGAGAACAAGTCTGAAATTTTCACCCTACTTAGCTATCCTGCTCTTCTACAGTTATGCGACTTGTTTGGAGGGTCAAATTGTGGATGCTTTTGTTGATTTTTGGGACAAAATTTTTGCAATTAGGGTTTTATCTCATGTTATCTTGGTAAAGTAAATGAAATTTCTGCAATTTTATCTTTGTGCTATCAATAGTTCATGGTAATTTCTCTTTTTCATGCTAGATGTCTTGCTTGGTGAAACCCTAAGAGAGGAGCATAAATGCTTCCTCCTCTCACAAGGTTATATTTTTCCAAAATTTGTGAAGGAATCCTTGCTAAGGTTAGACTCCTAAAGCCCTAAAGTGCTAGCACTTTGGGATTTTGGCCTTAGACATTTGACTTTGTTGAAGTATTAAGAAGGGAGAAAAGGTTGCTAGAGCCCAAAAGTGTTTTCACTCTAGCAATCCTTCTCTTTAAGGATTAAATCCCAAGGCCTTAATGTGCTAGCAACTTAGAGTTTAAGCCCTACCTCTTAGTCTTTTCTATTTCAATATTCAAACATTATTGTGTATTGTTTTTAGAAAGACTCCATTTCCCTCAAAGGCATTGATTTTACATCTCTCTTGTGGTGAAATTGATCAACAAAAACTCTTTCAATTATCTCAAGCTTTCCACTAATTTTGCTAACACTAACACTCATTGACTCACTAGTAAACTTGTTGATGTTGCAAAAGTTTACTACAACCACCTAAAAACACTCTAATTTGATGTATACACTGTTGTAAAGGTGGTTTAACTTTCTTAGAGTTTCTCCTAAATGATAGGATAATGTTCTATCTGGTACATGCTTAATTTTCTTGGTCAATTGTTGAAATTCTAAGCTCTTTTTATTGTTTTCGTTACATATTCATATTGTTGTTATAAGACTATCGTACTTCTACAAATTTGTACTAGCCATTGCAATTTTCATTGTCTAGTGTCTCATGAGGTGTTAAATGCAAGTTTGTACACAGAAATCATCACATGTATGCTATAAATTATTCTTGTTTTGGGTAGGTACACAAACATCCTTATACCTCTTAGTCTCCCTTGACCTAGACTAAGCTTTAGGTGATCAAGAGATAGGTCGGTAAGCTTGGCTACTTTACTTGATACCTTGATTCCTTGAGGTCACCGGGGAAGCCTCCCTTTTGGTGGACCTACTCCATCACTAAAACAAGGGAATTTCTTACTAAGGTGATAGTGGTAGGATTTTCCATAGTTATGTATATTTGGGGAACTTGTGTTGGGATTTACACAAGTAAAAATCCTGTAATAACATTTTGGCGTCATTGTCAGGGAGGATTAAGCCATTCTCCTCAATGACATTTCTTTGTTAAACTTTCCCTGAAGCCCTTATCTCTCAAATTTTGCATGGTGACTCTACTGAGGGTGATTCCCTCACCTTCCTTTGATGGTCTAGGGTTGATTATATGGCAAGTCCATGAAGTCCAAGGAGGTACATTAATCCTCCTAAGACCTACAAGAGAAGGGTTCCCCGCAACTCACCTATATTGAATTCCTTGTTTGGTGTGTTATCCCCAATTTTTATGGATGACTAAGGAGATAATATCTCGAGGACCTCAGGTTGTAGACATGGAGTACCATGAGACAGATTGATTGGTGATGTCCACTTGCATACTTGGAGACCCACTTCATCACCATGCTTATGAATCCATCACTATGGCATTCACCACACCAGCTTGCTTCCGAAAGACATTGGGTCTTGATCCAAGAGGTACAAGTCATGTAGTGTGGTAAGTATCACTCTAATATTTGATGCATTTGAATATGTTGTATTGAAGCTGCTTTTGATTATAGAATGCCTACTTAAACATTATTCTTCTGACCTTGTTTCAACTTGGTGAGTGTCATCGATTTCCTAGTAAGTGGCCAACGTTTAGGGAAAGGGTGTGACTGGGGGTCCCTTGAGGGGTCCTTGTACCATTCACGACCATACCTACCACTTTCCATCTCTTCTTCCCCTACCACATCACCCTCTTCTAGGTTTTCTGGCCTTATTGACCCAAGAAGGACATGTACCTCATTTCATGGGAATCAAGGGTTGAAGGCCTAGAAGGATTATAGCTAGAAAAAGTTAAAAACCAAAATCATAACCTTCCAGATGATTGCCCAAATAGGTATTGAGAATGATGAACTATTTCTCTTGAATTGAAGACCTACAAGAATAATTCACATAAATAAATGCCTCGCTTGTTGAATGACTTACACAAGTGCGTTATAAGCTTTGTGTTACCCATATGGCACTATGTGTACCTATAAATTCAATTGGAATTGTGGTGTTTCCTTCAAGCTTAATGTTACCCACTAGGAGTACCCAAATGTTTGGACCTTAACTAATTAATGGCAATAAATGGGCTTGGAAAAAGGATGCATTGAAAATGAAGGTGCAACACACCCTCTACAAAGGCACCCATAGATAAGACAATACGAGCCCTTGTATGTCATGAAAACCATAAACCTATGAATTCTAATCCCCATCCACCTCATATCCATTACATGACCTTGAAGGGGTTACCTTTGGAAGCATGCCCTACTTGAGGGTTTTGGGTCACCCAATAGGGTTTTTATGACACCCCTCCCATACATAAACTTGGTCAATTGCACAGGCTCTTTGAGCACTTGCTTAATTTGATGAGGTAGTTTTGATGCACGTATTTAGGTGGCTCATGTATTATATGTGATATTACTTGCTATGATATGTTTGACTTGAGACCCTTGGAGGGTGCATTCATTGTCTTTGTGGGACCTTGCTTGGTGGAAAGTTTTGGAAGAATGAGCCTAGCTTGGGCTTCCTTGGGGCATGAAGCCCACAGTTTGGATGCCTTATCCCACACTTTGGACAATGGATGCAGCCTTTGGAGGCTTGAGAGGACACCCTAGAGGATCTCACCTAGCCCCTATTAGCCAACTATTTTCCTTTGGAGGATAAATCGTTGCACTTTTTGGGCTTGTGTCTTGTTGGGGGCTAGGGTTTGGTGGTGTTGATGATGATTGATGGACACTTGGCACTTTGGATGTGCGGACCCCTTGCATTGTGGAGGATAAAATTGGCTTGAGGACACATGGCCTTTGGAGGCCTAACGCTTTCTCCTACAACCCCAACGACTTCTCCAAAGTACCAAAACGTCACCCTTTAGAGTGTGATGCCATGATTATAGGGTTTATTATGTTCATTCTTAAAGTTAAAATAATATTATTTTGTAAAGGGGAAAAATAAAGGGAAATGTCTCCCTTATTTTGTGGTTTACCCTTGTTAAGTGGAGAAACTTTATTTTAGAAATTTTGTATAAATAAATATCAAACTCATTTCATTTGAGAGATAACTCTCCCATCTTGGAGAGAATACTTGGCTGAAATTTGCGCCCCTCTTGGGAAAATTCATTCTCTCTCTTTATTGTGATACGGCTTATCTCTTGTCTTGTGGAGTGAAGTGGTGTGCTATCTCTTGGAGGCTTTTTCTCTTGCTTTGGTGATGAAATACTTGGTAACTAGGGTTTATCTTGGCCTTCTTTTTGGAATTGGTAAGGACAATCTGCATATTGATAGTTTTTTTTCTTGTTCCATGGTTTTTATTGGCTATAACCTTGGATAGGTATAAGGGCATACACCCTCCACCAAGTTTTATCATTGTTATTTGTTGAAAGGGCTATTGCAAATATTGCTAGGAGGAGTAAAAGGGATTACACCCTCCTAGATTTACCTTCTTAGGTTTTACCCTCCCTAGGGAGTAAAAGGGCTTACACTCGTAGGGAGATAGTAGATCTAACCTAATACAAGAAAAATCCATAACCCATTTTACAAGGCACTAGTTTAAATTTGCATTGGAGAAATAATATACTTGCATTGGAATGCATAATTTTTCGAGATACTGAATTTGTTCAAGTTGGAATCTTTTCTTAGTGTTATAAGCTTGCTTATGCCCTAAGGGAATCCTCTTAAGGCCAAGAAATTTGTTGCTTCTATAAAATTATATCTGCATCCATTAGGGCTGCAAAAAACTCTCTCTTTTACTTGTTGCACACTTACCAACCACTGAAATTTACTTGCAAATGTCTATTATTGTTCTATTGCTCATTGTCTATCTTTTTGATGGATTACTTATTTATTTTTGTGGTTGGATTTTTCTATTGTAGAATTTTTTTGCTACATCCACTTGGCTGCTATAATAACTTTCTGATAACATCTAATAAACAGCCCTAATCACCACCAAAATCTCACTTTAATCATCAGAAGTTAGACTGGTCTTTGCTAGCTTTATTTCTGATATCTTGTACTAGATTTTGGATGGTTAAATTTGCAGCCATTATCATTTTATGTTGCTGATATATATTTCTATAACTGCTGAAAATTTGGGACAGCAAGGTTTCTTGCTTGTTCCCCTTGGTTTAAAGGCTTATATATCCATTATTTGTCTTGTTTCGAGCAGGGGTAACATTGTTTTGCAAGTATCTATCACTTGATAACCATGTGTCCCTCTACAAGACTCATTGTCAAGTCTTCCATCATCTCTATCATTGACCTATAAGGGTTTCACTTATCATCTCTCCATCCTTCATCTCAATCCCACTAGGGTCATCGAGATTCCCCCCTTGAGGTGATTACATCATATCTAAAGTGAGGGGAGTACTTATCTAAGGTGACAGTGGGTAGGTATTCCCATAGTTCTTTCCATCTTGTGGATTGGGTTGGGATTTTCCCATCCTAAAATTTCTACAATATCATTTTGGCGTCATTGTCGGCGAGGATTTTGAATCCTCTTCCGTTCCCTAATGACAGTTTGACAAGTTTTGATCCCAAAGCATTTTCCCATAAGCTTTCTTGGTGACTCCATTTGAGGGAAGTTCCCTTTTCTATTTTAGATGAGATTTTCATAAATTTCATCTGGTGACTCCATTGAGGTATTACCATAAGTAATGGAACCATGGAGTCATAGGACTTACCATGGGAATTCCATAAGGTGTACCCTTCTGTTCATGTTCATAATATCCCTGGATATCCAAATCATTGCTCAGCGGAGTGGAGGGAAAGTTGCCCCAAGTTCAGTGGTGACCCAACTCTAGCAGTCACCCATGTTGTGAAATATATGAATTACGCTTCGAGTATAAATGTATTGCATGAAGATGTGTTAATGAAATTTTTTGTATATTCTCTGGAATCATGTCAAAGGAAGTTCCTTGCACACTTGTGTGATCCAAAAAGTATCTGGTCTTCTATAAAGCTCATTGAATAATTTCGCAGGCATTGTCGGCCAACTACTCAAAATTTGCAAGAAACTTTACAAGAGCTCAAAGATGCTCTTTATAGAGAAGGTTTTCTAGTTGATGACAAGACAATAAGTATGGAATGTAAAATTGAAGAAGAGTATCATCCACCCACTGTAAAAGAGGTGCTAGAAGAACAGATCCATGAAGAAAGTTTCCAAGAAGAAGAAGAACCTAAGGAAGTACAACATATAGATGAGTAGGATGAGACATCAATATCCTTTCTCCCACTTGATGAAGATGAAGGTGTCTTGCCTTACCTTTTTCCTGCACACGAAGATGAAGAAATTATTAGCCTCGAGGATGCAGATGATCTCGTGGAGAACCTATCTGATGTGGTTGATCAACATATTGATGATTTCATACATGTTGGGAGACATATATGGGATGTGAGTTGTTTCATTTTTTATAGAGATCCCATTTACGACATTGAAAGTAACTCTCGAGCAAAAGGGTTTGAATTGTCATCTTCATAAGACTCATTTTCATGTGTATATTATTAAGATTTTTGGCAGCATGATGATGATATGATTACAGATTTGTTCCGTCCATTTGAAGATAACTTGTCACAACATACTTGGGGTGATCTTCAATCATCCTTTGGGAGTTGTGATGCATATCCTCTTGGGGATATATATTTGCTCTATGAAAACTCGCAGTCACCTTCTCCCTCAAATTTAGATGGACACCAGTGCATGGCCATTCCAAAACAATTAAAGATTCATATTGCAGAGCAACAATATTTTCATCTTGGGGATTTTTGCAAGGATTTGCAAGTGATGAAGCAACATATTTTGAGTATTTGAAATGATTTTTTCTCTACACATGAGCTTGTCCCTTACCTCATCTCTCCCTATCAAGGAAATCGTGGGGTATTTTTGGGATCTCTCATATTTTCTCAGTCTTCAAGGAGCAGTCGTTATGAGAATGAGGATGAAGATGAGTCATTTCCTACATATGATAGTCCCATTATGTGGTGGATTGATCGAGCTTGTGGATGTTCTTTCCAGTAGGATTTCCTCCCTCCCACCCATCTCTATGAGTTGTTTCCTATGATTGATTATATGCTTCTTCATATTCATGATTATTATGTGCTTAACTTGTCCTTGATATTTCTTATGATTAAGCACAGAGGAAGGTACCTTGATGACATGACCAATTGGTTGTACTGGTTGTATGACTTCTCTTGACATCTATAGGACTTGATTCTTCAGGGCCACGAGCCCAAGGTAAGTAGGTAGGTCATATTTATTTCCCATGCATCTGCATATTTCATTCTCATGGTAGTTTAGTTGCATTTCATTTTCATTTTTCTCTATTTTCATATTACTTTCATCATACTACATGTTAATTTAGAAAATTTTGAAAAAATGCAAAAAAAATATTTTCCTAGATTAGTTGTCAATTTTGAAGTTTTGGTTTTCATTATGTGGACAAAGGATGAGTGAGCCATCCTACACTTAATAATTTTTTGTCTTGGTGTGTGTAGGCACAAGTCTCTCCAGAAGATATTGAGGTTCTCATGCACTCTACGGTGAGCACATGTCCCCAAGTAGGAGACAAATTTTATCCCCAATTTTTAGGGATGACTAAGGAGATCATGTCTCGAGGCCCTTAGGTTGCAGACATGGAGTACTAAGAGATAGATTGGACAATGATATCGACTTGCACAGTTGGAGATCGATTTCACCACCACACTTCTAAATCCATCACCATGCCATTCACCACACCAACTTGCTTTCGGAAGACATTGGGTCTTCCTCCATGAGGTACAAGGTATTGTGGTAAGTATCACTCTAATATTTGAGGTGTTTGAATATGTTGTATTGAAGCTACTTTTGATTATAGAATGTCTACTTAGACATTATGCTTCTGACCTTGTTTCACCTTGGTGAGTGTCATTGATTTCTTAGTAAGTAGCCAAATTTTGGGAAAATTGTGTGACTGGGGGTCTCTTGAGGGGTCATCGTACCATTCCCAACCATACTTACCACTTTCTGTCTCTTATTCCCCTACCAAATCACCCTCTTCTAGGTTTTATGGCCTTATTGACCCAAGAAGGACATGTCCCTCATTTCATGGGAATAAGGGATTGAAGGCCCAGAGGGATTGTAGCTGGAAAATGTTAAAATAAAAAATCATAACCTTCCAGATGCTCGTCCAAACAGGTCTTGAGAACGATGAACTATTTCTCTTGAGTTGAAGACCTGCAAGAATAATTCACATAAATAAATGTCTTTCTTGTTGAAAGACTTACACAAGTGAATTATAAGCTTTGCGTTAACCATATGGAACTGTGTACCTCTAGCATCAAGTGGCATTGTAGTGTTGCCTTCAAGCTTAACATTACCCACTAGGATCACCCAAATGTTTGGATATTAACTAATTAATGGAAATAAATGGGCTTGGAAAAAGGATGCATTGAAAATGAAGGTGAAACACACCCTCTACAAAGGCACCCGTAGATGAGACAATATGAGCCCTTTTATGTCATGAAACATGTTAGCACTAAGAATCACCCTCCGACTGCAAGAGGATAATCCCAATACCCATCGAAATGTTTTTGGAGGTAGGTTTATGATTGGAGGTCAAATGGACAAAGCTCAGCGTAAGAATGTTTAAACACATAAAACTGCGCTAGCAATGCATAAGCAAATGAGGTTCTCATTAACTTCAGTGAGTTGTTTAAGGCTAAAGATGAGAAGGAGGAAGAATTAGTGAGAAAAGTGGACAAGTTTTCCCTGAGAATCCATCTTTCAAGCAGCTTGGTGTAGAGAAACTCAGGCACAAGAGCACTCTTGAACTTAAGTTTAAGATACTGAAACAGATCATAGAAGCATTATAATCAAACCTCCATTACAATACAACTACAACATCTCGTCTAGATCATACATGCATGAGTGTTTCAGCATAAGAGGAAACATGACAGTGAAATAAAATACTGAAACAAATCATAGCAACATTATAATCAAACCTCCATTACAACACAACTACAACATCTCGTCTGGATCATACATGCACGAGTGTTTCAGCACAAGAGGAAACAACATGATGAAAGAAACTGACTTCTATTAATGAGAAAGTCTCAAGTATCATACATAACCAGAGAACAAATCTACTATCAAACTATTACAAATAGGGAGCTATGCTCAACCCTCTAACATATTGTTCCACTGATCTATTTATACTCAAATCAATGGACAACCGCTAGGAATGTGATATGGCCATCCCGTCCACGGCAATTCCATCTGTCAGACTGTGCATGTATCGCTATGTTAGATGAAAGATCAAATCATCATGGGACTACAGGAAAAAACCGTCCCTCGTGGTACCTCGGGTTGATAGTTTTGTCTCCACGGCCAAACCCTCCATGCTTTTCATTAATGGAATGAGTCGAGGTTTCAACTAAAATTCCTTGTTCATTAACTGATTTCTCCTCGGGATCAGGAAGAGGCTTGAAGACTAGGGGGTGTCCACATGCTGCTATTGGATTCGGCACTGAATGAGCACGTGATTTCGAGGCCGTCGAAAGCAGTTTGGACCCACACCACTTTTGGGCCCGAAACTCACCACCTTCCACCATGTAGCTCTCCCTCAACACCATGGTTTATATTTCAGCCCGCTCATGTATTTTAATGCCCGAGAATTTTGCGGCCCCGAAATAAAGTGTGGTCATTGATATGGTCGAGATATGTGATCTGGGCGCACCTTCTATTTTAGCACCCCCGCTAAAGCTTTTCGCCTACCAATTATAACGTCCTTCAAACCACGCTTAGAGATGGTGCTAAATTGAACTACACAGGGAATCTCTAATGTCGAAAAATGCACCTACCTGTTGGCCTATGCTCATGGCTATCACCTGCGACCCTTGACAACTTAATGTGATAAAATTGGCTCCATAGGGGATGGCATGCTCCTTGTGAGCTGTCAAGAAAAAGCAGTTTCAGTGTCTTATCCTAGGGCTATGGGGTCACTTATTCAAATACTAAAACCAAACTGAAAACTGAAAAACTTGCACACATGCTTATTTATATACAAGACGCTACTGTAACTGACATTTAGAATAGGATAGGTGAAAACAAACTTCCACCAGAGCCACCCAAACTGTTTGGTAACATAATTATTATTTTCACTGCAAATGATCTATAAAAGGTGTAATGTCGCCCACCTCTTGATGAAGAGGGTTGGAGAGACTCAATGGTCTATCTTTCCCCACTAAACTATAGTCTCAGGTATATTAGGGACAAATTCAACCAGGAATCGTAATATTCTAAAGTTAAGTTGACTTTGTGGAAAAAGGGTAACTCAACGAAGGAAAATAAAAGATGAGTTAGGTTAAGAGTTAACCCTAGGGGTAAAACTCTCTCAATGGAGGAATAGATTGGAGCTATAAAGGAAAGGGCAGGTCACACTCCTTATTCATTCCGGATTATTATATTATTTTCATTGGAGCTCTTGAGCACAATCAGTTTTGAGGGTTTTGAGTCTAAAACCCTAGAGATCAACTCAGTGGTGAAATATCCCACCTTCCTTGATCTAGGGTTGGTCCCGGAGGTGAAATAATCCTCCCACACCATTCTACAGTGTTTCAGGTTGGTTCTACAGGCATTCACCAGACTAGGGTGCAACCCAGGGGGGGTTCCAACTAGGGGGCACACCATCTTGGAGGTTTTGGTTCGATCTATAGGAAGTAGGAGGCATTTGGAAAAAGTAACACCTAGGTTCTCTTTGGAGGGTTCCTGGCATCATTCTTGGTCTATTTTGGAGGAGTTTATCCTTGTAGTTTATTTCTGTGAGCTTGGCACGAATTGAAGAGAAAGAGAGCACTTTGCATAAAGGGATTTTCAGTGTTTGGAGGCTCAAATATTCATATATTGGTTTGAGACTTCAGTATCTTGGTAGCAGTGGCCCGATCTATGATCTGACGGAGTTTGGTGGCATTTGGAGGTTCCTAGAGGGGAGAACGTACCCTCTTTGACTTTATCAAACCAAGGAGGGTGCAATCTAGTTTAGGGATTGCCCATTTGGACGAGCAACATTGCTCAAATCAGCTTGAGGTTGGATCCATAGGTTTCTATCAGCCCGATATACATTATGGGCGAGTTTTGGAGGATTTGGAGGTCAAGAGAGGGTAGGCCGAAACTTGAGGGTTTGGTGGCATCCAGAGCAAGGCACAACTCATTAAGTTGGGAAGGTTTGATAGTGCATTGACCAAGTTCTTCTATCTTCAGTCAAATGTGCTTGTTGGTGGCCTTTGGAGGCTTGGATATCTTCTCTTACAACCTTTGGGAGGCATTTATCTTGTATTGTTCTTCTTATTTTATCGACTAGCAATGCATTTTATTATTATTGGGGATTTCTTCAAAATCTGTAGATATATTATGTATGGGGTATCCTTACTATCTAAATAAAGGTCAAATCTGACATTGTGATTCTCTATTGGAGTTCTTATATCTCTTGTCTTGTTTATGATTGTATGTTTCATATCTATTGGTCTATCGATATTGAATAATCCCATGCACATCTCACGAAAACACATGCAAACACATGAACAAACATAATAACAATAAACAGTTAGTGTTATGAGAAAAAAATTTGGCTCAAGAACATTACAATGGTATCAGATCTTTGATCCTCCCATCCAGTGGGGGTTAGCGCATGCAGAAGTTCAGTGGAATTTACATGGCCAGACGCAGGAAACAGACATGTGAGACATAGGCCAAAATGGAAGGATTAGGTGAGGACAGTGAGACACAAATTCTAGCAGGATTCACTAAGGAGTTGCAACACTCCATAAATGTGACACCGAGAACCCTTGTGCATTATATACAGGAGAACCAAGAAACAATACATAGAGGCCAGGTAGAGATGACAGAAGCTCTGAGAAAGGTAAGTGAAAGTCAGGAGAGGGTATCATAACTCCTGATGCAGATGACTCATGGAGGGAAGGGTCTGGAATTTTATGCCAACGGAGAAGATAATGGATCTCATGGAGGGACTAGACAACAGCAGGAGCACAACCCCCATTATCTCATTGAGGGATAGATCTATGCAGGAGGTGCACCACTAGGACAAGAAAGATCTATAAGGCCAATATATATAAATATGTATACCAAAATTATTACCTTAATGAAGGTATGCCAATCATGTGTTTTTACCCCACCAAATTCGCTTTAATGAAGGTATGCCAATCATGTGGCTTTTTACCCCACCAAATTCAGCCTTTCTTTGTTAAGATATTTTTTATGTTTGAAGCAAAACTGGTGGGAAATCTAACTCTCACCTCTTTTACATCATTGCTTGTTGCTCAATAACCATGGAAGGTTATTTCGGGTTCAGTACTCCATCTGATTTATTTGAATATCGGATCACACTGCATTGCATGATTGGCTTCCTGTGTCAGCACAAATTTTGACAATTTTGTCTTTGTCCTCCTACCATCTATGATTCGCCATAACGCTTCAGTTACATTCTTCCCGACATGCATTGTATGAAACATTGAGCTAAA
The DNA here is from genome assembly GCA_010110895.2 of Picea sitchensis. Lineage (NCBI taxonomy): Eukaryota > Viridiplantae > Streptophyta > Pinopsida > Pinales > Pinaceae > Picea > Picea sitchensis. The sequence continues at coordinate 12,980 of SNQJ01S0106282.1, read as the reverse complement.
AATAGCTCATTTGTAGGGCAACCTCATGAATTGAGTGGTATAAAATTCCATTCCCTGTAGCTCCATTATTAGCTACTCTTCATGATGATTGGTACTCTCTTATGAAGCATAAAAGAAATCACAAAAACAATTATCAAATACGGTAAAATAATTCAATGATTAAAATAAACATTCAAAACATTATACACCCTACTATACATTATGAAATTGAGTACCTTGACGATTTCTATTATATTCCAATTCCATGTAGGTGAGGTGTCATTCTTTGTGGTTTTAAACCGGTCTCTTCTTTTCCATTGAAAAGATGTTTTTCAGTAGCACGATACTCTGATGGTTCTTAGGAAGAAGGTGCCTATACTCATCAAACACCATCTTTCCTAAACTTTTGAATGACGATACTTCAACTTAGGGCCACAACCGATGATGCAAATTTTACCCTTTGTTTGAAGACTCACAACAAATGGATTAATGTCAATTATAATGATGAGATTATTTAAAAAGTAAAACATACACCATGATAACATTAAAATATTCTATAGTATTAAAGAGTATTATTAGAATGCTTATACATACTCACAAAATGTGTTAGTCCGTGGGCATCATGAATTGTCCATAAAAGCATTCCATGACATTGAAATATCTCCCGACATTTATATATGTCGTACATAGTGATGCTAGCCCATAACTCTAGTAGCTCATCGATAAGAGGTTCGACATATACATTCATATCTTTAACCCGGTATTCATCTAATTGTTTGAAATTACATATAACTACTAAAGGAATGATATCATGTAATATATATAATTAAAAAAATAACAAGAGATATTATGCAAAATTGAAACAAATGAAAATGTTAAATCTAAATAATTAATATAAACAAATACCTCGAACAATCATTGGTCAACATTATGTGCTCTCTTTATTGACATCCAAGGAGGAATGTTATTGTTGATAACAAAAATAGCCCACACTAAGTAAATAGACCTAAGCTCGCCAAATGGATTAACATCGCCACCGCTAATGAAAGCCTAACATTACGAGGTTCAACTTTGAAATCTACCCATTTTTCCTCAATTTCCTAAATGCAAAACCATCGAAAAGCATTCGAAGAACAATTATCTTCACTTCAAGCATGCGGCATGGTAATCCATAAATTGTGCCATATGCTTTCACACCTAAACAATCACCGCAAACGTGGAATTATGGAAATATGCCTGGAGAACCTTGTGAGGCACCTCTTTTGTTACTTGACCGGTTCGATATATACTGATAAGACATTGCAAAACATTTGGTTTTCGTACATGTTGTCCATAATATATAATATGGTCATTAGGACATGATCCCTAGTCGATAACTCATTCCAATGTCTTCTTCATACGGCATGCAAACCTCGATATGTGAGGTAAAATATTTGATGATGGTAACAAAAAATTCACTTAACAATCTAAGCATAAATATAACAAATAACTAGTTAATGTGAGAATATTAATCAGAAAATTAATTTTTATTTACACATTAATTAACACTAAAACAAATATAAAAAATCAATATTTATGTATATAGTATGAAATGAAACATATTACATACCTAGTATTCAGGTCATACAAGTGTTCGACAAATTATTCATAACCTTTTAGTTCACTAGAAGCAATGTAGCCGAGAGAATATTTGCTCTTGATCCTTTCCTATAAAGTCGTTTATTTGCCTTTTCTATTAGAGGTTCATCATAAATACCAGATTTCCATCCTCATCCGCTACGGAAACAAATCTGATCATTTGATTTGTCCCATCATATCATCATATTCTTCCATGAGATCCTCATTTGCTTGGTCATGATGATGTTCCTCACTTGTACAACATCATTTCTACTAATACTTGGTGAAATATTATGCAGAAGCCAGAGGGCAACTCTAACTTATAATTACAAACAATCATGCAAAATTAGTGTATACTATAACAAACATTCAAACAATATATATACATATATATAATTTTATATAAAATTGACAAACTAAAAAAAGATAATGAATATATAGCTAATTACCATGGGATGATATTCATTCGATCCGCCATCAATGTGACCATATTTCCTACAATGTTTTGTAGTTGCTTCTATTAAAATTCTTACGGGACGTCTGAGGCAACATTTTTTACAAGGGCAATAACATCTACCATCACCCATTTCACCCACTTTACTTTTTTCCCCACCTCTAACAACATTCTGCGACATTTTTCCACACAAAAATACCCTTTCAGAACTGTCGTTGTTATAGCAAGATTGTCGCAACATCTTTGAATCGTCTAATATTTATAGTGCAATTTTAGGTCACTATCGTCGCAATTGCGATGAACGTGACCTAAAAATATTTATTTTGTTTACCTATTTATTTTAGGTCATTTTTAAGTCACACGTCGCTTTTGCGATGAACATTGACCATAATAATCTAGTCAAACTACCTGCATCGAGATTGCGACGAATACAGGGTGGATTTAAAAAACTTGAACTTTTTCTCTTGCATGTTGCGACGAAAGAGTACTTTCGTCGCAATTGGTCGTCGCAAAATTTTCAATATGTAGTAGTGCATACATATACTCAAAATTTCGCAAACAACAGCATAAGCATGCTCGAGCTTCTCGTCCATACACAACATCCTCTCGGTTAGACTGTGCATAAAGTCTTCTCTATGCACGCAAGCTCAGACTACTAGAGATGACAGTTTGCCTTCATGGTCAGACGACTCTAACCCTCCATTCATGGGGGAGACAATGCTTCAACTACCTCCCCGCCTTTCATTAACTGCTTCATCGGGATCAAAATGAGACCGATCTGACTTGGCACCTGGAGAACATGGTGGCCTCTTTTCTACGGCTACCATCGACGTTTTGTCCCTTCGCCTTTCGGGAGTCTCCACTCCACTCGATTCCACATCCCGATGCTCGAACTTGTGAAATAGCCTCCCTCAGATTGACGGTCGGATCTGCTATGCATCTGACGGCCACGATCACCTCCTCGAAATCCCCCAGTTTCCAACCAATCAACATGCGACTACTCCTCTTTGTGGCCTCACTTCCATACGACCCTGGGCCCACTCCTCAAACGCTTCGCGATTTCACGTTTCGAGAGTTCACGTTGCGCAAAACTTGCGCATTGCCCCCAATGAAACTCTGATTTGCGAAATTGCAAGTTGGGGCTTAGCGAGCACTAGCTCCCCTCTAATATGACTTGGGGCTCTCTCCCCGAATGTTTTCGAGACTTTGCTTCTCGGGGAATCGGGGAACTACTTCCTGTCAAACCTCTGATTCGCGAAATTGTGAATTCAGGATTTCGCATTTCACTAACTTGCGTCATGCTCCATGTTGAAACCTCTGACTCATAAAATCATGATTTTGCTTATCGATTGCCACATGCCCCTCTGGTTTGGACGGCCCAAATCTTCTCCTCCGTAATATTTCCCACCGTCGATCTGATCTCCCTGATGTTTGCATTTCGAGGCCGAAGTGGGTTGCTCTGAAAGGTGCGCTTTGAAATCGAAACTAATATCCGCACAAGAAAAGGATGGGGTTGCCCTGCGGCCCTTAGACAGATTTATGTGATAACATTTGGCTCCACAGGGGATGGCATGCTCCCTGCAAGCTGCCAAGAACAAGCAATTCCAGTCGCCTTATGCATTGGGTTATGGAGTCGAGCTCAAAACATTTCGCTGAAAGCCTACATGTACACCATTCTACTTATAAAAAGGAAAACAAACTAAACTAAACTAAACTATCTTACTTTTACAATGGGCTAGGTGAAGGCAAACTTCCACCATAGCCATTCAAACTACTTGACCATTGAATCCTTCGCTTCACCGCAAATGATCCATAAGAAACAAGGAAAGTGTGATAGCTAGATAATTTCATTTTTATGATCACCCATGTTACCTTCAAATGCTGATAAAAATATCAAGCCTGCATGCTCCAAAGCATTTGAAAAGTGTAACTTTATGTACTCATTGACAGGGTCATGAAACTAAAGGCAACACATGATTAACTTATTAAAGGTTACCTTCACTTTTTCAAACCTACTGATAGCTTGCTTGATGTTCCCTACAGTCACACTTGGTTGAAAGACAACCACAGGCATCTGTGGGTCCAAAAGATGCTTACTGTGAACTATAGGTACAAGTGGAAGAAGGTTGGACGTAGGTGGTTGTTGATCCACTGATGACTGTGGATTTACTCCGGGCTGTGTATAAATGACCTCTTCATGTGCCTCAACTAAGGTCTGGTCCTGGTCAAATTTTATGTCTTATGTGACAAGGCCAACCTCGGCATCATCCTTATTGTCTTCATAGTGATCAAATACAAGATAAGCTTGTTGCTCATCATCACTAGGATATTCATCAAAAAGGGGTTGTCTTTCATATCTATGATCAACCTTTAAATCAGTAATCTTATCAGGAAAATAACTGTTAAAAATATCTATTTCAAGAACAGTGGTAATTGTTGCTCCTAGATATTCATACCCATGATTTTCATCAAGACAGGGTTGCTCATGGATACCTGCATTGAAGACAAATTATCCACAGCCTTTTCTTCATAGGGACAACAAGTAAAAATTTCCTTCTGCTCAGAATTGAGATGATACTGACTTTGAATCCTGCCACAAGCTCGGAGGTTCTCCTCCACTTCCCCATCATCCATGAATAACTGAGATAAAGATGTTGATTTCCTTTCTCTTAGGTGAAGGACAAGCTCTGAATGTTGAGCCATGACATAGTACACCATGGCAATAGTCTCTGTGGGTTTGATCTCTACATTCATATTATGATACACACGGTAAAACCTCCTATTGAAGATGGCCAAAGCTTCCTCTTCCCCTCTCCTCAAGGCATTAAAATCATCCCAGTACTGATCAAGGGACTTCTTCTCACCCCACCACTTCAAAAATGCATTGCATAATTCAACCCAGGAACCAATGGAGTCAACTCCCAAACATTTAAACTAGACAACATCATCTCCAAACAGCGAATTTGAGAACAATATCATGGCAAGATCATCATGAGCAATCTCAAATTGACCAACAAAGTTCGCAAATCCCTCCACGTGCCTCTCAGCTATAACATGATTTTCCCCAGAAAAATGAGGAAGATATTTAAAGAAATCAGGAGGATAAGGATGAAGATGATATGGAAGCTTTAAAGGTTTAAACAGTCTGTCTCTGATTATAGTTTGAAAACTAGTGGGTTGAATATGAGGCTTATCACATTGATGGAAAAGTACAATAGTAACAACAGGATGAGATGAGATTTGACGAGGCTGTGGATCAGGTTCAACCTCCTCAGGGATGCAAGGGTGATCGAATCCAAGAGGAATCTCATTATGAAGTTCATCTTTATGAATAGGATGAGCTGAGGATAAAGGATCAACATTTACAACACAGGCATAAAGTATGACTTCTTTCTCCAAGGATGGATATATAAAGGAAGTCTGGTGATCAACTAAATAAACAAAGCCAAATATGATCCTTTTTATATGTGAAGGGAAAAACAAAAATGAGTTGATAAATAATAACAAAAGTTCATGAAGAAATCTCATAAGTTGATACCTAGTCATTCCCTTTATCTTTCTGTCAGTAGGATCCTCCCCAATGGAGTCTTTGATTGTGGAGTCGCCAGGTATATGATTACGGTCAATTTTTTGTATCCCTCTCTTGTCTACCATCAAGAGTTGGATCTATGTTGTTCTTCCCAGGGAGCTCTTTAGTCTGCTCAAATCTGTCCCCAACAACAATGCCATTTATGTTAGCACTAGAAGTCACCTGCTGACTGTAGGGGAGGTAAGCCCAGTACCCATTAGTTTATACAGTAAATGTAAATGAATTTTAAGGGGGTCAAATGGATAGGGCTCGAGATAATAACATTCCAACGCAAAAACTCTGGGATGGCATGCACAAGCAATTGAGGTCTTGTATCAACTTCAGTCAGTAAGTTAGAGTAAAGGTAAATAGGAGGAAGACTTTGGTGAGAAAGTGTAGAGGTCTACTATGGAAATCAAGTCTTCCAGCAGCCTATGGAGAAAAAAACTCAAACACAAGATCCTCTTGAATTCAAATTTTCAAGGAAACTAGAAGACATTATAACAACACTATAATCAAACATTCATCATAATATAGTTACAACAATCCATGTCAATCAGTCAATCATGAACTCTCTCAGTATCAGAGGCAAATAAGATGGAAGAAGAAATCTGAATTAGATTAATCAAGAAGTCTCAAAAAACAAATACATAACCAGAGAACCAATGTTCTTCATCAAAAGTTTACAATACAAGAGCACTGCTCAACCCTCCCCCCTTTAAAAAATAACAGAACTCCATACATATACTCAAAATTTTGCAAACAATAGCAGAGGCGTGTTCGAGCTTCTCGTCCATATGCAACGTCCTCTCGGTCAGACTGTGCATGTAGTATTCTCTGCGCATGCAAGCTCAGACTGCCAAAGCTGGCAGTCTGCCTTCACGGTCAGACAAATCTGACCCTCCATTCATGGGGGAGACGATGCTTCAACTACCTCCCTGCCTTTCATTAACTGCTTCATCGGGATCAGAACAAGACCAAGCTAACTTGGCACCTGGAAAACATGGTGACCTCTTTTCTGCGGCTACCATTGGTGTTTCGGCCCTTCGCCTTTCAAGAGTCTCCACTCCACTCGATTACAAATATCCCGATGCTCGAACTCGTGAAATGGCCTTCCTCAGATTGACGGTCAGATCTGATATTTATCCGATGGCCACGATCGCCTCCTAAAAAACCCTCAGTCGCCAACCGATCAAAAGACGCCTACTCCTCTAAGTGGCCTCGCTTCCATATGACCTCGGGCCGTGACCCTGGTCCCACTCCTCGAGCGCTTCACAATTTCATATTTTGGGAATTCGGGCTACGTGAAACTTGTGCATTTCCCCCAACGAAACTCCAATTTGTGAAATCGCGCGCTGGGGCTTAGTGAGCGCTAGCTCCCCTCTGAGATAACCTGGGGCTCTATCCCCGAATGTTTTCAGGACTTCGCTTCTCAGGGAATCGGGGCGCTTCTTCCTGTCAAACCTTCGATTCGCGAAATCATGAATTCAGGATTTCACGTTTCGCAAACTTGCGTTGTTCTCCATGCTAAAAACTCTAACTCACGAAATCACGATGTCGCTTATCTGTTGCCATGTGCCCCTCCAGTTTGGACGGCCTAGATATTGTCCTCTGCAATATTTTCCATCGTCAGTTTGATCTTCCTGATGCTTTCATTTCGAGCCTGAAGTGGGTCACTCTGAAAGGTGCACTTTGAAATCGAAACTGATACTCATGCAAGAAAAGGATGGGGTCGCCCTGCGGCCCTTAGACAGCTTTATGTGATAACGTGATGCATTAGGATGAGGCTAGAGGATGCCTTGTGTCACCTAGATTTCCATGGCGGGAATCCCCGTAGAATTCATGGGGTCGATGTTACTAGATGGACTCCCATCGGTTACATGAATCAAAGTTTCATAAAATTAAAGTTAAAAATTATATGGCAACTCTAAATTCTAATGAGTAATACATCTTAAATTTAATTTAAAAACAAAGAAATCATTAGCGTACTTATAATGCATTTTATAAACAAAACAACAACAACATCAACATGATTTGAAAAACACAACATACATGTGTTTTATACTATTTATAGTGCACCAATGGGATTGAAAGCACACATGTGTGGTTGTTACATAAAAATGGATCAAGAAACAATTTAATTGAAGTTTTGCAAACAATTTAATGTATATGCAAACTTCCACAATTGAAGTTTTGCAAAGGTTGTGCTTTACGGAGGCAATCACACTTCAATGCCTCTCATAATTTAGCGCATGAAATCGATCCTCTTCCACTTCCTCAGTGCTCTGCCTCGCATCTCCTCCTCCGTAAGATGCTCAATTTTTTGCAAGATATCGTAAATAACATACCTACACCTCCTCTTCTTTGCCTTGGGGGGACTTATCAAATAAATATTTTAGGATTGGGAGGAATTTCATAGCCTCGAAGTATCTGTAACCAGGGCCCTTGCTGATGACACCGGGCACATCAACTTCATTCCCTTCCAATTCCATCGTCTTGACCCCTACTTTGTCATAATTAGGACTGCCAAGCTCTACGATCAAAGCTTCCTAGTGCCCCTTTGCCTTTTTCAACAAGAAAAGACCCGGGTGGATGTCTTAATTATAACACTATGGAGATCTCAAGAATGAACTAAGGTCCTGATCCAAGTGGATATCGGTGGCCACCCACCTTTTCCAACTGGCTCAAAACAGTTTTCTAGCAAATTTGATAATTTACTATTTTTAGTAGTTTTAACTTTCGGGGCCATTTTGAGGGCCTAAATGAAGGTTTTTCAGGATCGAGCTTCTTATTGATATTTGAAGGCATCATTGAGCCCCCAAAATGAATCTCCTCGACGATACCTTTCCAACCGGCTATCATATGCCTAAAATGAAGATCATATGCAAAAGTTACGACCTCGAGAAGTTGATGTACTAACTTACCCAGACGGGGCCCACATGACTTTTGGCGCTTCATCTCCTAGGGTTAGGTTTTTGGATGTCTAGCGTTTTTGGAATTCCTGTTTATTGTAAAAAGGCCTTCAGAGCCTCATTGTAATGATATTCTTGCGAATGAGCGTAGCCGTCACATCTATTCTCAGAGATAAGCTGCCACCATTCCAGCAAGCTTGTTTCCGTTGCATTTTACAGTTTCAACTTATTTCCTTATTTAATAGAAAACCAATTTTACTGTATCTCTGTTATTTTGTGTTAAACACCTGTTAATAATCTGTAGTCATTTGATTCTGCTCATAAAATCTGGATCAGTGGTATTAGAGCGGCCTACTCCTTGTCGTCTTAATGCATGTCCCCAACGAGGTCGGAGTACAAAGAGTTGGGTCTCGAGCTTGTTTCTCTTGAGGACAAAAGCTCTCGCATGCCCAAGCAACCTCTCATGGCAGGAGAAAATAAAGATGATGGGACAAGAGATCCTTTCAAACTGTTGATTGAGGAATCCCTCACGCAACAAAGGAATGAGATGATGGATAGTTTCGTGCAAATCCTTCGACGACTACCAACAGGCGACGCATCTTCTTCGAGCGGAGGCACCACCCCCTTCAAGGTACAAATAAACTTCGATATTCCTATATTTGAAGGTCAGATAGACACAGATGCTGTAGACAAGTGGTTAAATCTACTAGAAGGGTATTTTTATGTCCATAACTTTTTGAATAGAGAAAATATTACTTTTGCGCTCCTCAAATCCGTTCCCCATGTCAAATATTAGTGGGAAACTTTCTGTGAGCAAAAGGAAATAGAGGAACCCTCATTATTTACAGTCACGACCACCTAGGAATCCTTTATGGATGTTATTAAGGAACAATACTACCCTATTGGAAGTTATGACGACTTGTTTACCAAATGGACCACAGTGTGGCAAGAACGAGACCAAGGAGTGTCAGATTTCACAAATATCTTTCATACCTTACGCACCAACCTGGGTATCAAAGATTCAGAGTGACATCTGGTGCTCAAGTATCGTAACTCTCTACATAGACACATCTAGACCAAAATGGAATTTTTGGACATCTCATCCTTGGGCGCGACCTGCCAATATGCCATCAAAATCGAGCATAAGCTTAAACAAAAGACACGGCAATTTGGGCCTGGGAACCCCTCATAAAAAAAGTCAGGAAAGGGCGGCCCCAACCCACAGAACAAAGTACAAAGCAAAGATGGACAGTATCAGGACAACCAGTCCAAGCCGCAAGCAAAGAAGGACACCGGAAAGACAAAGAAAGATACCGGGAAGTGGTGCAACTTCCATAAGAGCCCTTGGCATAACACTGTTGACTGCCATTCAAAGCAGTTGTTGGTGGCCGAAGTGAAAGCCTCTGAATCAGATGTGGGTTCAGATTATGAGAAAGAACCAGAAAGGGGAAGACAGACGAGCCAACTTGCTACCACCAAACTCCAGCCTAGTGAATGAGATGAGCCAGAAGAAGGAGAATGTCTCTTCCATTCGTAGATGTGGGTAAAAGGCACCCCGCTGCACTTCATCATTGATAGCGGTAGCCAGAAGAACCTCAACTCAGCAGAGGTCATCAAGCGGCTCACCTTGTCGACAATGTTGCACCCACAACCCTACACCATTGGATGGCTCTGCCAAGGAAGCGATATCTGCATCAACCAACAATGTCGACTGTTGTATGACATCAAGCCCTTCAAAGACAAGGTATTGTGTGATGTTCCTCCTTTCAAAGTTTGTGATGTTCTTTTGGGCCAACCTTATTTATGGAAATTTCATGTTGTATATGAGTCCAGGCCTCGTAGTGTTATTATTACTTTGAACAGGAAATTGTACAGCATACCCGAGGCAGTCCCACCTAGTGTTATTTCCTTGATCTCTGCAAAGCAATGCAGGAAGGTCATCTCTCAGATGGGTAAGTTTGTCTTCTTCCTGATTCACTCTCAGAATAAGCAAAAGATCACAGCCACATCCAGGGTCTCTGCGACCGACCTCTCCACACAACAGAAGCAAGTAGATAAGGTCGTGGCAGAATACTCAGATATCTTCTCCTCACCTATCAGGGTACCTCTGCACTGCCAGGTCAAGCACCCCATCGACCTAACCCCCAATGCACTGTTATCCAATGAGCCAGTCTATCGTCGCTCTCTGTTATAGAATGAGGAGATCAAGCGACAGATCGAAGAACTGCTCCACAAGGGGCGCATCCATCCCATATCATCACCTTGCGGGAGCCCAATCGTGTTGGTACAAAAGAAAGATGGAATATGTCGACTCTGCATTAATTACCAGGCTCTGAATAAAATTACAGTCAGAAACCGATACCCGATTCCCCAAATCGACGACCTCCTTGATCAACTCACAGGGGAAAAATACTTCAGTAAATTGATCTGAATTCTGGCTACCACCAGGTCCCGATAGAACAGACAAATGTATGGAAAACCGCCTTCAAGTCAAAGGAAGGCATTTTTGAATGGTTGGTCATGCCCTTTGGTTTGACAAATGCTCCATCCACTTTCATGAGGATGATGGACGATATTCTATGACCATTCACCAATACTTTTGTAGTGGTGTATCTGGATGACATTCTCATTTACAACAAGACTTGGGTTGAACACTTGCAGCATATTCAGCAGGTTCTGCACACCCTGCAGTAGCACAAGCTATATGCCAACTTTGAAAAATGCTCATTCGGCATGGACATGGTCCATTACCTGGGCTACATAATTGATCAACATGGCGTACATGTGGATCCAACCAAGATCTAAGTCATCCGTGACTAGCCAGCCCCAACCACACTCACTAAGCTTCGGAGCTTCTTAGGCCTTGCCAATTTCTACCGCAGGTTTGTGTTGGGATTCTCCCATATTGCATGGGCCCTTGACCAAATAACCAGGGGTGGTGGTAAGGCAAAATTTGTGTGGGGTCAGTCCCAACAACAAGCATTCGATGATTTGAAGCAATGCTTGTGCTCATCCCTAGTCCTTTCACTACTAGACCTACAGTAGCCATTTGATATTGAGACAGATGCTTTAGACTATGCAGTGGGCATTGTTGTCACTCAACACGGCCACCCCATGGCCTATCATAGTGAGACACTATCATATGCTATCTGTAAGTACCCTACTTACGACAAAGAAATGTACTCCATTGTGCAATCTTTCCGCCAGTGGAGACATTACATTCTTGGGAAAGAGACAGACATCCACACTGATCATAAGCCACTGCAGTTCATGCAGACACAAGGAAAATTGCAAAATGATCACCATCAAAAGTGGTCCACATACTTGCAACAATTCCACCTCAACATCAAGTATAAAACAGGACGCACCAATCGCGTTGTTGATTTCCTCAGCAGACCGCCAGTCGCGACACTCACCACAGTGCTAGACTCCTGTGGCCATGAGACCTCTGGATGGCCCCAACTCTATGAGACAGACCCAAATTTCGCCACCACCTACCAAATGTTGGGTGCAAATGCAATTGTAGATAATTTCTAACTTCAGGATGGGTTGTTGTGTCGTCTGGGCCATATCTATGTTCCATCAAGCAAGCGAGCTAAGATGATCTAGGAATTCCACTACAGTCGGGTGGTAGGACATTTCGGTGTCGAAAAGACAATGGCGATGCTACAAAAACATTTCTATTGGCCAAAACTTCGACGGGAGGTCAGCAAGTATATCAGGTCCTGCACTGCCTACGCTATTGTCAAACCGACCACTAAGAAATAGGGCCTATACACCCCTCTTCCTACTCCTGACAGGCCATGGGAATCCATCTCAATGGACTACATGTCGGGCCTCCCATCCACCAAGCGAGGAAATGACTGTATTTTTGTGGTTGTTGATCACTTTTCTAAGATGGCGATTCTGGTTGCATGAAAGAAGAACATCACAATAGAGGCCACTGTCAAGCTCTTCTTTGAACAAGTCTAGGTACACTTTGGAATCCCACAAACCATTGTCTCAGATCGGGACAGTTAATTTCTTAGCACATTCTGGTTGAGCCTCTAGTCACTGCTAGACACCAAGCTCACCAAATGCACGACCTTCCACCCCCAGACAGATGGCCAAACCGAGGTCATAAATCGAAATATTGTGCATATCCTTTGCATGTATAATCCAAATCACCCTCACACATGGGATGAGAGCCTTCCCTATGTCCAACATAGCTACAACTGAGCCCTGCATAGCTCAACCATCCACAGCCCCTTTCAGGTGGAGTTGGGATTCCAACCATTGGGTCCCATAGATGTTGCACTTCCCCTTGCAATCACCATGACCGACTCATCTCCTGCTCCAATTGAAGCTGACAAAGCCACCCGGTTCATTGAGCGGATCCATCACATCCGCCAACAGGTTCAGGATATCCTACAAAAGTCCAATGACAAGTACAAGCAGCGCCATGATCAAC
>SNQJ01S0106280.1:29923-52308 GCA_010110895.2 Picea sitchensis | reverse complement strand
GTTTTACTTAGTTTTTGTTTAATTCTTGTTAATAGCTTAGTTGTTTTCTTTCTAACCTTTTACATCACAGCTGTCATGACTAGCAGAGACCAACTAGGCATGTAAGCACTCACTTTTTGCTCACACATCGACGAAAAGAGTGCAAACACTAATGTTAACAATGGCCTTTTCCTCAAGACTATGATGGTAAAGGGAAATTAATTAATCATAATAAAGAATGAAAGCAGATTGGTTCCGAGGGGGAATGAGTTCACATATCTGGTTGTATAATTTGGTGAAATGCAAGTTGAAATATTTGATAGTTTAACCGTCCTTATATGCAATGTTATTGTACTCCTGTAACTGCTCGGTTGGGATTTTTGACTTCCCATAGGTAGACTTGGAACAATAGACTAAATCCTACCAAGTAGAAATAATATTAGGAGGAAGGTCAAAGAAATCGGTCGCAACCTTCCCTTCAAGGTAATTCACAAATAAGTGCATACAAGTGTCATTATCATTGGCTCCTATGTTGTGACAAGCATTAGAAAATTTTACCAAGTGTTCATTCATAGTGATAGTGTTATTCCCTAAAAACCTAGCGAGATTATCTTTGAATTTAGCAAGTGGACGAGTAGGAGGTGCTAGGTTAAGAGGGGAGGAAACATGCCATGGAGTAGTTGTAGCATCTTCTTCACACTAAAAAACCCCATACGTTTTTATGACCTTGGCGGGTTTTGTTGTCGATTGGACATGGACTTGATTAATATACAAGATACCAATCACTAACAAGGTTGAAGGTTGAGATGAAGAAGCATCTCTAGTGCCACTAGAGCCACCACTAGATGTGATCTTGTGAATTATAGGTAATGGAGAGAAAGATGAATTGGTTGAATCAGACAAAGTTTTTCTTAGAGTACCTTTTTGGAGAAACAAAACAATGTTTCTTCTTCCTATTTCAACAATAGGATTAATCTTAAGTGATAAACCTCTTCTTCTCCTAGAGATATGAGGGTTTAAGGACATGAAAAGAAGATCAAAACTATAGGAAAAAGAAAGCTAAAGTTGATTTCTAGGTTGTCTTTTCCTAGCTTCCCAATGTTCTTGGATACTTATGTCTTTTTCAATTTCTTCTCATGAGTGTTCAACCTCAACCTGAGTATTAGTCGTCTCTAAGATGGAATTAAACAAGGTTAAAGCAATGTTGGTTTGATCCTTAAGATCAAGCTCAATATTGGGATGTTTTTCAATAGGTATAGTCATGAAGAAAGGAAACAATCAAAGATATAATATCATAAATATAAATATATTCAATAAAAATCAAGCTTATAATCAACCAAAGATATACTGAAGATCTCCCTAGTATGGTTGCCAAATAAATGTTCAGGAAAAGATATGAATTTATTTTACTCAAGCATTTTCGAATCTTGCTTGGCTAAGGCAAGAAGACGAGAATGTTACCCTATGTTTATACCCTCAAAAAAGTGTTTCCCAATACACAAGTATTAATTACAAGGGCTTAGGTTGATTTTTTAAATAAAAAATTGTTGCAAAATATAACATTTTTATACAATTTTATGAATATATTAGATTGCAAAATTAAATGTGGAGATCAAAAGAAAAAATACCAAGTCACATATTAACATAGATGAGACATAATAGAAATCGCTTTATTTCATTCCAAGAAATCAAAAGAATCGTTCCCCTTACAAAATCCCTATGGGGGGCATGGACCAAGGTCAAACTTAGATATCCCTGATGAAAACCATACAAAATGACTTTGGCAAGAAGTAAAAACTAAACTTTAAATCTAGATCATCTTGCCACATATTGCTTCCCACTTGACTCTACACAATATCCTTTATCATTCATGAAATTTAATTCATAAACATACAAGTCTACATAGACTATCAAAGATAGATCAACACCTTTGAAACAAACATCTAAATGATATGGTTCATCTTTGAACCATGTTGTCTACAATAGGACCCTACTGTCATAAAAGAGAATTAGTCTTTTAATGAATTGAAGAATGAATAAAAAATGTACTATCTCGATAAAAGTCAAGAGAAAACCTTAGTATGATTTCTCCTTCTATTATCCCCTTGTTCTTCCTTCTCATTTGGCTTTTATGCATTCCAAATTAGTTGAAGTAGTTCAACTACCTCATTTAGTCAAGTTAACTAAAACTCAACCAAGTTTTAGTTTAGGGGAATAATTAAAAATAGTAATAATAAAGGGTATTTTATTAAATAATAACTAGTAGGTGGGACACCTTGTGACTCTCTTTAATTTCTTAACAAAAATAAACATAATAGACAATCAATCAAACAAATCCCTTCTTGTGGCTCCCATAATCATTTCCACAGTTTGAAATTTAAATATGAGTGATATTTCAAATTATATCAAAACATGTAAATATCCACAATATCCAAAAATAGTTTGTTGTCCAAAACTTTCAGCAGACCATTGTGCTCAATAAATCAATAATAAAACATAATAAAAAATCGTATTTTCCACTTTGAGAGGTGATTTTCCCTTTGTTGTTTCTATCCCCTTTTGACTTCCCTAAATTAACCTTAGGTTGTATAGAACCTTGAGGATTGATCTCAATGATGGCATGGGAAAAATCATCTCTCAAGTGCATACAATATGATACTGACTTGTTTGAGTCACTTGAAGGAGAGGAGGGGGCATAAACAAATTTTCCTTTGTCATGCATATGGTGGGGTTTGGTCTTCAATCTTTTCCTTGTGTGGGAGGACTGTATAGGTGAGTGTGCAGGGGAAATCTAAACATTTGAGTTAACAGGTACAGGAGGACGAGGTAAAGAAAAATTTGTCTAGACACAATGGTGGGAGACTGCTGGGTGAACAATCTCCTACCATCTGTCATTCTTGGGAATGCCATGTTCCAAATAAACATGAGGGAGAACAGGGATACCATGGACATTATAAGGATAGAAGGGAAGCCTCTATGGCCTAGGTTGGACTATCCCTTGTCCAATCCAATTGAAAAATCCATCTTGAAAGAGTCGGTTTAACTCTTGAGGATCGACATTGAAATGTATTGAGAATATGGGCCTTCTAGGCCCTTTTTTCTAGTTTCATTTTCCCTATTTTTTCGGCCCTAACTTCCTCTGCTGAAGAATATCATCCTGTATGCAACAACTATTAGCAAATAGATATTTAAAAAAACCATACATGGCATTCTTTTAATATGAAACAATGTTTGTCTGAACAATCACATCAGACCCATGCAATCCAATACATAAAATTTATTTAATAATTGTCAAATGAGCAGGGGGTGAAATAGGGCTCAAGGATATCTGAGGGGATTGTATTGAGAGAAAAAGTGATATCATGACCAGGAGTAAGAACATCATTACTACTCTATAATTCATTAAACAAATGACTATGAAACAATATCAAAATATATCAATTGTCATCTATTTCTGTGTTATTTTTGTATTGTTGTCATACAAAGTTTTAATTTAATTTTAGTGAACAAGGCATGCAAAATGAATTTGGGATCATGAGGGGATTTATAATGAGAAAAAAATGAGAAAATGAGAGGGAATTAGATGGATATTGTTCATAAAATAAATTAAATCAATCAACTATCATAACTCTGTTTCAAATTTAACCCAAAAAGCATCCACTTCCAAGACCAAAACATTCATTGTTCCTCAATTGCATACAATTTGCTTGTTGTCTCAATAACGATTTAATTTCCTAGACATTTTCAATTTATAACAGTCTGTGTATTATAACTTATGCAAACATTTCCAATTCAGTAGTACTGCATGCTCTAATTTTGATCTCTTTCCTTTTTAAAACAAACAAAACATGCACAACAATCATTTTTATCTATGCCCAACATTTATCCTTGGTAATCAATAATAGACTTGGGATAAAAATGAACAGTCACTGTCCTTTAACAAAAATGAAGCTCGATTTATTTACCCACAGGTTCCTTTTAAAGCATGGATAGACTTAAGAGAATACATGAGGAACCAATCATATACACGGGTCTCTATCATATAATTGACACAATATTGAATCGACAATAACATTCAACCCCAAACCATAACCCCGAGCTTGCTCTCTATGTGAATAAAAATCTATAGACATTTTTTTTAAACAAATGATAGCATGCATGATGATTCCCATAAGAGGTATGAAGAGAACAAAACTAAATGACACACAAGGATCTATGTTAAACTTTGACAAAACCATGATTGGGATTGGTGAAGCAATCATTCACAAAAGTGTCTTCTTGTCTTTAAATGCAATCATGGTCAGGTTGGGATTAAACACAATAAAAGAGACCATAATTGAATAGAAGGGAAACTCTCGGGCGATAGGAACCATATATTTTATTTCTTCTCCGTTCAAATAAATTCATCACAGAAAGAACACATAGATATTCAAGCAAGAGGATGTGTTTTGAAACAAGGGATCCAGTGTATTTAAACTTCCACAATCATTAAATTGATAACCAAAAACTTGGCAAACCCCAAAAGGTGCCTGAGGAAGGTAGATGCAAGTCAGAGTCTAGGTGGGTCTATTTAAAAGTTAAATGTAGAGAGGCAAGGAAAGCCTTCCTGTCTTTTAAAAAACATAGAGAGATAATGGTATTTCATATCCTCATATCCATTTACCATTGATTAACAACCATAGGCCACAATATAATATTGAAAAAGAAAAAGAAGTGAGCCATGCTCCTTTTTTTTTTTTTTAAACACAGTCCTTCGACTTCAGTGAGCCATGCAATCACGACTGAGTTCCTTGTCATTTGCGATCAACTACATTTCCCCAAATTTTCCTTCTGATGAACCTATTCCGAAAATGCTTCGCATTGACAAGTTACCTTGGGATAATAACTGTCAACGATCCTCTTTTCTTCCCCCCTGTGAAGAAATTTGGGACGATATCCACTCTATCTCCCCTCCTGATGTTGATTTTCCATCGTCTCCCATGCCTTCAACTTTCTATGATTTGGTTCCAGTAGTTGACATGGTGATTTCTTCGGTAGGGTTATTGGAGCCTAATCTCCTTACTCCTATCGTGACCCTTGAGATGTGTTTTTTCTCAAGTGATTATCTTCCATCCAACGAAGATCTCTTGGAAGCCATGACCGAGTTTTGTCCCTTGACATGGTATCCTTCCAAAGCGTTATTCTCTTGGAAGCCATGATCAAGCAGAGGCCACGAGCATAGTTTCTCTTTTCTGTAGCAAGCTCGTTAAAAAATGAAACAGAGGTCATCGAACCTGGAACCTTGAGCATAGTTTTTCTTCCTGTGTCAAGCTCGTTAAAAAATGAAACAATCACCTCTCTTGAACCTTATTTTCATCCACCCTTCTCCTTTTTCTCATCTGGTAGAGAAATTGGTGAGAACCTCAAAGTCGGTGAATGAATTGAAGCTTGGAGGGCATGTCGTCTCTAGCCTTTGATGATCATTATGAAGTTAAGCCACTAGATTTTCACGTTGGGGGCATACCGAGCTTAGTATTTGTTCTTTCTCGTGCTCGTAAATACATGAGAATGCATTCGGGTAAACTTTTATTTCTTTTTCAGACCTGTATGGATACACGAAAAAGGAACCCCCTCGAGTCGTCTTTAAGCTCTTTTTAGACTCTCTAAACATGAAAAGATTTCCGACTGATTTTTCTTCCTTTCCCACTCATTAAAAGGTTTGAAAGGGAGTCTTTCGAGTGATAATTTATCTCTTTTTTGGCCTCATGAGACTAACATTACGAAAAAGGAAAACATTGGAGTTATCTTTAAGTTCTTTTCAGACTCTCTAAACATGAAAAGATTGTCGAGCGACCTTGTTCTCTTCAGGCTCATTAAAGTATTTGAATAAAATTTTTGTTGAGCGATAGTTTATCTCTTTTTCGGTCTCATCAGACTACTTTACGAAAAAGGAACTAAGAGAGTTCTCTTTTAAGCATTTTTCTAGACTCTATAATCATGAAAAACCTGTGAGTTTACCTTCTCTGGACTCATTAAACCATCATACATTGAAGGGCCCATATAGGATCGAACCCTTACTTCTTCCAATTCATTAAACAAAGGAAGAGGAACTTTCGAAAGGTGAGTTATATCGAGCATGTGTTACCCTCCTTGATCTCGTTAAATTAAAAAGAGGTACTCATCTATCTGGATGGGGGAAAAAATTGAAAGAAGCAAGCCAAGCAATTTTTGAGAACATTACTAGTAACTCTTAGAGTCGCTCTTGAACATGACACTTTGTCTTTGTGCACATATTAATCTAGTGAACCTATGCACTGAGCCAATCCTTTGAGTTTTTTTTATTCCTTTGGGTCACCCAATGTAAGTCACAACATCCACTGCATCATCAAGTTTTGGTCCATGTCATGTTTCTCCTGTCGTGCCTCAGTGTTCAAGGGAAGTATTCGCCTCGAGATTCAACCATCACAAATATCTTGTCTCAATACCTGTGTTAGTCTATGTTCATTTGATCTACCAATTACATATCTGTGTCTGTTTCATGTCATTGATGGGGGATACATCAAGGCCCTCCTTTAATGAGTCTATTCCTGTCAACTTCAACACATTATCCAGGAACTAGACTTAGAAACCAGTTAGTACTTTGGGACCTGCATGCCTCAATGGTAAGCCTCCTCACATTCGACAGTGGGTTTATATCATTGACCTCTGATCAGATGATTCCATGGATGTTCGACTTCATCTCATCCATTCACATTCGTTGGAATGTACTAGAGTACCTTGGGAATCATTGACATCAATGGTGATTTCCCTCGCACTTGTTAACGGTTCGCATCATTGACCAGTAATCAAGTGGTTTCTGCCATGTTTGACATCAGGACATCTATTCACTTGGTTAGATTTGTACTACATCGAGTTCGGTAAGAAGACCCTGGGTTGAGTGATCACTCTTACATGTACTTTTCCCAGGTTGCGAAGGAGTTTCTTTTGAACAATGATACATATATTGTTACATAGATCCACTTTGTATTGGTCATGGCTACATCTTTGAGTGTTATAACACCAGTGCTTTCTTTCCTTCTCTTGGGGAGCGTTATAACGCTCTGATGCCCCTTTTGGAGGAGCGCTACGTATTCTAGGAGAAAATTGGTTTGTTGAGAAGAATGAGGGAAAGATTCCCTCAATATCTGAAGGCAGTTGGATTCAAATCTTGTGTCAAGCCATGATCTTAGGGCAGATCCATAACTAAAGGAGGAAAATCCTCAACTTACCCCAAATATATCTCAAGTGGTTGGGCCTCTCCAAGCCTATTTAAATAGGCTTTCTCATGGTGAAAGGGGGGGGAAAGTATTATGAAGCATCCAACTTATGATCTCATGAAGAAGTTGTCGTTTGGAGCATTAGCATTATGTGTGTGGACTGTTCAAGCAAGGGTTTGGCGAGGAAGGTGTGATGAAGTTGATACACTCACATATATGGCTATAAGTATTCTTCATTATTGTTCTCATTAATATAATATGCTTGGCCTGTTTATTTCAATTCTTTATTTGATCTCACATGAATTTGTCTCTAATAGATAGATCTATTTCAAACTAATATCAGTAGAGTAGGAAGTTGTTTGTACTCTTGTTTGTATAAAGGGATTATCGAGGAGCTCAAGATTGGATCTCAACTCATACCATGCAGGGACAAACACCAGTAAAAGGTATTTATTTTCTCCTTCCTCCTCACACATTAGTTTATCTAGATCTAAAAGGAAGTCAGTGTCCATGATAAGCATCTTTTGTCTTAAGAGTTAAGAGTCTAGCTCACTAGAGGAGATCTACCTGTCTGCAGGGAGATTTTCCTTCAACAGAAATGAATAAATATTATTAAAAGGTGCTTAACACAAAATAACAAAGATACAGTAAAACTGGTTTTCTATTCAATAAGGAAATAAGTTGAAACTATAAAATGCAGCAGAAACAAGCTTGCTAGAATGGTGGCAGCTTATCTCTGAGAAGAGATGTGATGGCAATGTGCATTTGAAAGAAGAAGGTTACAATGAGGCTCTGGAGGCCTTTTTACAATAATCAAGAATTCCAAAAGCCCTAGACATATAAAAAACTAACCCTAGGAGATGAAGCACCAAAAGTCATGTGGGCCATGTTTGGGTAAGTTAGTACATCAACTTCTCAGGGTCGTAACTTTCGCATACGATCTTTGTTTTAGGCGTGTGATAGCCCGTTGGAAAGGTATAATTAAGTAGATTCATTTTCGAGGATCAATCATGCCTTCATTTATCATTGAGGAGATTGATCCTGAAAAACCTTCATTTAGGCCCTCAAAATGGCCCCGGAAGTTAAAACTGCTAAAAATAGTAAATTGCCAAAATTGTCAGAAAATTGTTTTTAGCTAGTTGGAAAAGGTGGGTGGCCATCGATATCCATATGGATCAATTATCCCTCCTTAGGAAGCAATGGTCTCCATTTTTTTGAGGTCCCCCATCAGATGAGGAAATTTCTGCTGAATTTGGCCCCAGGTGAGCCACTTGCCTTGGTGCAGGAGCTGCCCTGCTTTGACGACTCGATAAAGCTGGATCATTTGTTGTCAACTGTCCTTGATCTATCTGTCCACAATCTGATCATTGGATGCCTATTGTAGGTAGTCGGGGTTGAGCTCTATTGGTGTAATTTTTTCTTCTACTTCTGAGGTGTCCAATAATGGTGGGAAATAAGGGCGAAGGAGATCAACATTGAACACTGGGTGCAGACCAAGGAAAGGAGGAATGTTGAGCTAAAAAGAATTATCTTCCTTGGACCTGGTGATAGTGTATGACCCATAATGGAGTGGGAGAAGCTTCATATGGGGTCCTATAAGACGTTCTTTCTGCAAGTGCAACCAAACTTTGTCGCCCAACTGAAACTTATGCGACACCCGATGTTGATCATGGCACTGCTTGTACTTATCATTGGACTTCTATAGGATATCCTGAACCTATTGGCGGATGTGATGGATCTACTCAATGAATTGGGTGGCTTTGTCAGCTTCAGTTGGAGCAAGAGATGAGTCAATCAAGGTGACTGCAAGGGGAAGTTCAACATCTATGGGTTCCAATGGTTGGAATCCCAACCCCACTTGAAAGGGGTTGTGGCCGGTTGAGCTATGTAGGGCTTGGTTGTAGATATGCTAGACATAGGGAAGGCTCTCATTCCATGTGCGAGGGTTCTTTGAATTATACATGCAAAGGATATGCACAATCATTTGATTTAAAACCTCGGTTTGTCCATTTATCTAGGGGTGTAAGGTCGTGGATTTGGTGAGATTGGTGTCTAGCAGTGACCAGAGGATCGACCAGAATGTGCTGAGAAATCGACTATCCCAATCTGAGACAAAGGTTTGTGGGATTTCAAAATGTACCTAGACTCATTCAAAGAAGAGCTTAGCGGTGGCCTCTATTGTGATTCTCTTCTTGCAGGCAACCAGAATCACCATCTTAGAAAAGAGATAAAAAACCACAAAAACACATTCATTTCCCCACTTGGTGGACAGGAGGCCTGACATGTAGTCCATTGAGATGGATTCCCATAGCTTATCAGGAGTAGGGAGAGGGGTGTACATGCCCTGTTTCTTAGTGGTCAGTTTGGCAATAGCGCAGGCAGTGCAGAACCTGATATACTTACTGACCTCCTATCGAAGTTTCGTCCATAGAAATGTTTCTGTAGCATCTCCATTGTCTTTTCAACACTTAAGTGTTCTGCCACCCGACTGTAGTGGGCTTCCCATATCAGCTTCGCTCGCTCACTTGATGGAACACAGATATGGCCCAGATGACACAACAACCCATCCTAAAGATGGAAATTATCGACAACTGCGTTTGCACCCAACATTTGGTAGGTGGTGGAAAAGTCAGGGTCTATCTCATAGAGTTGGGGCCATTCATATGTCTCATGGCCACAAGATTCTAGCACCATGGTGAGTGTCATGACTGGAGGTCTACTGAGGAAATCAGTGATGCGATTGGTGCTTCATGTTTTGTACTTGATGTTGAGGTGGAATTGATGCAAGTATGTGGACCACTTTTGATGGCAGTAATTCTGCAATTTTTCCTGTCTACATGAACTGCAATGGCTTATGATTGGTTTGGATAACTGTCTCCTTCCCAAGAATGTAATGTCTCCACTGGTGGTATGCTTGCACAATGGAGTGCATTTCTTTATCATATGTAGGGTACTTATGGACAATATCTGATAGTGTCTCACTATGATAGGCCACGAGGTGGCTGTGGTGAGTGAGAACATCGCCCACAACATAGTCTGAAGAATCTGTCTCGATCTCAAAAGGATGTTACAGGTCTGGTAATGAAAGTACTGGCACTGAGCACAAGTGTTGCTTCAAATCATCGAACTCTTGTTATTGGGACCGGCCCCATGCAAATTTTTCCTTACCACCACCCCTATTTATTAGGCTGAGGGCCAATGCAATATGGGAGAAACCCAACAAGAACCTGTAGTAGAAATTGGCAAGGCCCAAGAAGCTTCGAATCTCACTGAGTGTTGTTGGGGCTGGCCAATCACGAATGACTTGGATATTGGCTATATCCACATGTATGCCATGCCAATCAATGATGTAGCCTAGGTAATGGACCCTGTCCATGCCGAAGGAGCATTTTTCCAAGTTGGTGTATAGCTTCTGTTGTCGTAGGGTGTGCAGAACCTGTTGAATATGCTGCAAGTGTTCAGCCCAAGTCTTGTTGTAAATTAGAATGTCATCCAGATACACCACTACAAAAGTATTGGTGAATGGTCCCAGGATATTGTCCATCATTCTCATGAAAGTGGCTTGAGCATTTTTCAAACCAAAGGGAATGACCAACCATT
Source organism: Picea sitchensis (assembly GCA_010110895.2). Taxonomy (NCBI): domain Eukaryota; kingdom Viridiplantae; phylum Streptophyta; class Pinopsida; order Pinales; family Pinaceae; genus Picea; species Picea sitchensis. Next base: position 41,494 of record SNQJ01S0106280.1, on the reverse strand, counting down.
CAAAAAGGCCTTCCTTTGACTTGAAGGTGGTCTTCCATACATCTATCTGTTCTATCAGGACCTGGTGGTAGCGATACTTCAAATCAATCTTACTGAAGTATTTGGCCCCCATGAGTCGATCAAGGAATTCATTGATTTGGGGAATTGTGTACCCGTTTCTGACTGTGATTTTATTTAGAGCCCGGTAATCAATACAGGGTCGCCAGGTTCCATCTTTCTTCTGTACCAACATGATTGTGCCCCCTCAAGGTGATGAGCTGGGGCATATGTGCCCCTTGTGGAGCAGTTCTTGGATCTGTTGCTTGATCTCCTCATTCTATAACAAAGAGAGACGATAGACTGGCCCATTGGGTAACAATGCACCAGGGGTCAGATCAATGGGGTGCTTGACCTGGCAGTGCAAAGGTACCCCTGTAGGTGAGGAGAAGATATCTGAGTATTCTTCCATGACCTTATCTACTTGCTTTTGTTGTGTGGAGAGGTTGGCCATAGAGACCCTCGATGTGGCTGTGATCTTTCTCTTATTCTGAGAGCAAATCACGAAGAAGAAAAACTTCCCCGTCTAAGAGATGACCTTCCTGCATTGCTTAGTAGGGATCAAGGAAATAGCACTAGGTGGGACTGCCTTGGGTATCATGTGCATTTTCCTGTTCAAAGTAATAATAACACTACCAGGCCTAGACTCATATATAGCATGACGTTTCCATAAATAAGGTTGGCCCAAAAGAACATCACAAAATTTGAGAGGAGGAACATCACATAATACCTCATCTTTAAAGGGCTTGATGTTGTACGACATTCAACACTGTTGGCTGATGCGGATATCGATTCCTTGGTGGATCCATCCAATGGTGTACAGTTGTGGGTGTAACATTGTTGGTAGGGCCAGCCACTTGACGACCTATTTTGAGATGAGGTTCTTCTGGTTACCACTATCAACGATGAAGTGTAGCAGGGTGCCTTTTACCCACATCTATGAATGGAAGAGGTGCTCTCCTTCTTCTGGCTCGTCTGGTTCACTAGGCTAGATCTTGGTAGTAGAAATGGTGGCACTAGGTTCCACGTCAATGATCCGTCTTCCCTTTTCTGGTTCTGGCTCAGAGTCATAATATGCATTTGATTCAGAGGCTTTCACTTTGGCCACCAATGACTTCTTTGAGCGACAGTCAACAGTGTTATGCCAAGGTCTCTTATGGAAGTCACACCACTTACCGGTATCTTTCTTTGTCTTTCTGGTCTCCTTCTTTGCTTGCGGTTTGGACTGGTTGTCCTGATACTATCCATACTTGTTCTGTCCTTTTTCTAGTGGGTTGGGACTGCCCTTTCTCGGCTTTTGTTGTGAGGGGTTCCCAGGCCCGAATTGTCGCATCTTGTTTTTGAGCTTCTGCTCAATTTTGACGGCATATCGGTAAGTCCGGCCCAAGGATGAGATGTCCAGAAATTCCACTTCAGTCTAGATGTATATATGCAAAGAACAGTGATACTTCAGCACCAAATGTCTCTCTGAATCTTTGATACCCAATTTGGTGCACAAGGTATGGAAGATATTTGTGAAATCCAACACTGCCTGGTCTCTTTCTTGCCACAGTGTGGTCCATTTGGTATACAGGTCGTCATAACTTCCGACAGGGTAGTATTGTTCCTTAATAGAATCCATGAAGGATTCCCAAGTGGCCGTGACTGAAAATAATGAGGTTTCCTCTGTTTCCTTTTGCTCACAGAAAGTTTCCCACCAATCTTTGACATGGGGAACAACTTTGAGGAGCGCAAAAGTAATATTTTCTTTATTCGAAAAGTTATGGACAAAAAAATACCCTTCTAGTAGATTCAACCACTTTTCTACAGCATCTGCATCTATCTTACCTTCAAATATAGGAAAATCGAAGTTTATTTGTACCTTGAAGGGGGTGGCACCTCCATTCGAAGAAGATGTGTCACCTGTTGGTAGCCACCGAAGGATTTACACGAAACTATCCATCATCTCATTCCTCTGTTACATGAGGGATTCCCCAATAAACAGTTTGAAAGGATCTCCTATCCCATCATATTTCTTTTCTCCTGCCATGGGAGGCCTCTTGGGCATTTTTGAGCTTCTTTCCTCAAGAGAAACAAGCTCGAGACCCAACTCTTTGTACTCCGACCTCATTGGGGACATGAATTAAGATGACAAGGAGAAAACCGCTAGGATACCACTGATTCAGATTTTATGAGTAGAATGAAATGAATACATATTATTAACAGGTGCTTAACACAAAATAACAGGGATATAGTAAAATTGGTTTTCTATTCAATAACGAAATAAGTTGAAACTATAAAATGCAGCGGAAACAAGCTTGCTAGAATGGTGGCGGCTTATCTCTGAGAAGAGATGTGATGGTAGCACACATTCACAAGAAGAAGGTTACAATGAGGCTTTGAAGGCATTTTTACAATAAGCAAGAATTCCAAAAACCATATACATCTAGAAACCTAACCCTAGGAGATGAAGCGCCAAAAGTCATGTGGGCCATGTTTGGGTAAGTTAGTACATCAACTTCCTGAGGTCCTAACTTTTGCATACGATCTCTGTTTTAGGCGTGTCATAGCCCGTTGGAAAGGTATATTCGAGGATATTTATTTTGGGGGATCAATCATGCCTTCGGCTATCATTGAGGATCTCTATAAATAAAAACCTTCATTTAGGCCCTCAAAATGGCCCTAGAAGTTAAAACTGCTAAAAATAGTAAATTGCCAAAATTGTCAAAAAAATGTTTTTAGCCAGTTGGAAAAGGTGGGTGGCCACCGATATCCATCTAGATCAATAGAACCTATAAACAACATGATCCTCATACCCATGGAATTTTTCTGTGTCACAAAAAAATACCAACATCATTTAACAATAATGCATCGACCACCCATTTATCACAGCAAATGAAACCAAGACCGCATCGTCAACTGCATAAGATTTTGAAGGAAACATCATAACAACAACAACACATAAATGTAACATGTCTATTTTTTCACCTCTAGTCTACAAGGGGGTCCCACCTACTAGTATTATATTATTTTCATAATTAAATAATAATGCTTTATCAATCCTTTGTGGGCGGAATTCATCGTTACAATTTTAATCGTCAACAATGAGCCCATTCCAATCTATTGTGATAATAAAACCACCATCAATATCTCAAATACCCTAGTGATGCACTCCAAGACAAAGCACATTTCAATCAAGTATCACCTTCTAGGGGAACAAGTCGCAGAGAAGAACATGAGAGTTGAATATGTCGGCACAAAAGAACAAGTGGAAGACATATTTACAAAACCGCTTCAATGGGAACCCTTTGAGTATATTTTCCAGAGACTTGGAATAATTTCTACTCCAAAATGGATGCTTTTGAATCCTCATCTTATATGTCTTATATTTACATGAGGAAGCACCATAAACAGGATAGTTTAGGTTAGGAGATCATTTTCAGGAAGAGTTCAGTCAAGGGAAGTATCCCCCAAGATAGTTCAGTTAGGGGGAGAAACCTCGGATGGAAAGTTATCGTTTCCATTGATGACAAAGGGGGATAGATTTATTAGATGCAGAGTAAAAAAGCATGGTTCTAGGGGGAGCGATGGTCACATGGGGAGCATGAGTGATATTACTTCAGTATTGCATGACGTGACTTTAGTATTGCATCATATTGTTTCCATCAATTTCTAAGGGTGAGATTTTTTATTAATTGGGTTCATTGTCATTGATGTCAACCCTTGAAGAAAGTCCAGTAGCAATTTTTGGTAGCACAAACGTTTGGGTAATGGACCGAAGTTTGTTTTGATGGTTAATTGTATGATTTTTTATATATTTGTAGGTAATACTTTTCTAGATGGATAGTACATGTCATTCCATTTCCGATGGTATGTGGAACGTCACACAAATCCTCACGGTTAAAGAGTTATGGCCATGTGAAGTTGGAGAACCCTCATGAGTCATCTAGAAGCCCCAAAAGGTCAAAGTAGTCAACGCATTTTCCAAAGAAGAAATTATTTATATAATAAAGTGAGGTAATGCATGTACTATAATTCAAAAAGGATGAAAAATAAATTATTTAAATAATAAATTTAATGAAGAACTTACTAGTTATGGAAAGTGGTTAAGTTAAGTGGACAAGTGGTTAGAAGTGGGTTAACCCTAAAATAAGGAAAGGTTAAGATGGTTAAAAGGTAACCCCTTGAGAAATCTACATGAAAGTATAAATAAGAGGCAACACTCTCTCATTTAATCACACTTGAACATATTGAATATCTATTATTGTGTAAGGCTTATTGCAAGTACTCATTGATACATCTGAAGTTGTGAAGGCTTGAGGTAGCACGAAGGGTTGACGGAGAAAGTTTCATAATTACAATGAATACTAAAAAAAACCTGATTTCTGAGGTGTATGTAGGATAACAGTGTATTGGGGTGCATACATACGTGGTAGGGTAGTGTATTAGGGTGCGTACATGAGGGTAAATCCATAGAAACTTGAGAAGATGAAGATGTCGAGGTTCTAGATTCTGAGATCAAGCTCCTAGGAAGGTCTACAGTTATCAGATATATCATATCTATCCATTGGTTCAAAAGATATGTCTTATGTCTATGAGTAGTTGGATTTTGATGTATGCATGATAAATGGTTATGGAAATTTGAGGATTCTCCCTAGAGATATTAGTAGTTGTATGTGATCTTCTGTATAAGTCAAATATAAATAAATACAGTGTTGGTATAATCAGTATTGATACCTCTTGTTAGCGTTAAGGCACATATTGTATTTCTTGGCATATGGCTAAGTTTTTTTTGTGGTACATTGTTGAGAGCTTGTATTTGTGAAGTTATTGATGTATTGAGAGGCTGAATATCAGAAAGGGTTTAATGTATTGATCATTTGAGGGTTACTATACATCTTCATGATTACACACACTTATATGGAACATGACTAAAGAGAGATATATATATTCTTTGGGTAAAAGTTATGTATGAGGATGCATGCACAGGGTACAGTTACAATCTGGATATAGTGACAGGTTGCATATCTATGTGAAATAAGTTGCAGAGGAATAGAAGTTTTTAGAGGAAAGAAAACCCTGGCTTTTAGAAGGTATACACAGGCTGCATAAGAGACGAGACACGTACATACACCGGCTATTGTATATATAGGGCACATACATACACATGTCATAAAACTACAGGTCGTGTATCCCAAGTTTCATAATGCACACAAAGGATTAATAATAGATAGAATGCGTACATACGCAAGTTGTTGTACATATAGGGAGCATACATACATATGTTGGAGAAATAAAGGTCACGTATCTATTGTATTTGGTTTATACATGTTCAGTTTAGGTACAAATTGATTGTAGTGTAGTTGTACAGGTTGGATGTAGGTCAATGGTACAGTTTGGTACAATTTTACAGTGATATATCTCACAATGATTGTGTGACAATGGTTTCATCATTCTAATTCTACATCTGGGATGCTGGACAGGGAAAGGACATATGGTTGTAGCCATCTTCCAGTTGTAGCCAGAGAACATAGGGGGTTGTATCCTCCTTCTTGTTGTAGCCAAAGAATTGAGGAGTTGGAGCTTCCCTCAGGTTGTAGCCTAAGAAACTAGGGGTTTGGAGCCTCCTTCCAGTTGCATCTGGAAAACAAAGGAAGTTGGTGCTTCCAATTAATGTAATTCTTAAAGACACATAATAAAAATCATTTCGTGTTCTCCCGCTTTGGGTTTCCACATAAAAACGCTGGTTTATTGTGTATGTGTATGATTGCTCATTTGTTCATTGTTTATTTACTCTAAAACTGTTGGATGATAATGCTACATCGATATAACCCTTGCATTTTGTGGTTAAAAAGGATTGTATTTCTCTATTACTAATTCACACCCCCTCTCATTAATCCAACAATTGGTATCAGAGCCAGTTCCTTTAGGAAACAATTTAACCACTAGAAGGAGATCATGGATTATTCTGAGAATGGAGTACCACTATTCAATGATCAAAATTGTTTAAAGTATGAGATGTGGAGTGGAAGGACGAAAGTATTTTTACAAGAACAGGGGAATTATATTTGGTTATCATTCATTACAATATATGGTAGTTCAAAAATGGAAAAGACTGCAACCAAGAAGGAATTGAAGAAGAATAAAAAAATAGAAATGGATTTCATCCAGTAAGTATTACCTAATCCGATAAGAGAAAATGTTGGTAAATTTTCATCATCCAAAGAACTTTGGGATAAGTTACATGACATATATTCTTCACCCATCATGCATTCATAAAATTCCAAAGAAGATGAAGATACATATCAATAAGAATTATGTTCACCATGTCAAAAAAATTTAGAAGATGAAGAGTACATAATCACCAGATGTATGTTGTTTTTATTTAATTGTGAAAAACAAGGACATCTTGAAATAGAATTCCATGAAGGAAATGAGAAAGAAAAACTAATTGAAAAGGAAAATAATTATGAAGTGGAATTGATTAGTTCTTTAGATGAACTAAGAGAATAAAAGAAGTCACTCAAGAAAGAATTGATGAAACAAAAGGAAAGTGTTAGAATTTTTTAAGAATCCCAACATTTTTAAGAATCCCAACAGGTCATCGAGAACTTAAGAAGTCATCTAAAAGAAGAAAGAAAGATTGAAGAAAATATTGAATATCAAAAGCAGTATTTGGAAGCCAACATAGCAACACAGAAGGAAGAAGCAAAAATGAGAGAGAAGATATTGACATATCATCTTAAGGAAGCAACTAATGATCTAAACCATCTTGAGACATAGTTTGGTCAAGAAGAAAAAGGACTTGAAGAATAAATAATCACATTAAAAATTCATCTTGAAGAAGAAAAAAGAACAAAAGAATTCATGAAGTCTCAAATAATGAAGAAAGAATAAGAGGTTGAGAAGATTGAAGAAGAAGTTGTCATATTGAGAAGTAAAATCGTCAAGATCAACAAGAATGTTGAAGAGACATAAACATCAACATAAATTGTTGAGAATGAAGAGAATCACTCTAGGTTGTTTGAAAATAAGAATGAAGAAAATAGAAAGACTTATGCAGAAGTGCTCAAAGGAAGGAATCATGGTCAACTAGAATATAAGAAAACTATTAAAGATACATCTTCAAGAAGACCATCCATGTTCAAGCCAGAAAGAAGATTCGATCATGATCGTGATCATTCAAGGAAGAAATTCAGAAGGACTACACCATTGATATTAGATATAAGAAAGTATGGATAAGAAAACACGAAGAACAGGTGAACAAATAGTAGGTCCCAGAGATTGCAAGATTGGCAATAAAACAAGATGAAGAAAATTATATAGAGAAAAACAAATATGTTAGATACATAAAGGTTTGGAAAATAACTGAAAGAAAAGAACGACAAGCGAATAAAGAACAGGTTCAAGAGATTGTACTTCCAAGCATTGTAGTGAAAGATGAATCCACAGACAGAAATAATGAAGTCATACCTCAGAGAGATGATGAATCTACCAATGAAGATGATGATGAATACACATCAGAGCAGGAATTGTTCTGAGCCATCAGTCTTAGAGACTCCTAGTTAACATGAATATTAAACAGGGGGAGTCTATGCGATAGTTTTGATAGAACAGAGAACCATCCTTCGAGCAAATTTCATAGTTTGAGTAGATAGACCCAGTGGATTCAATTAGGAGAAGTATTATTTGATAGTTGTATTAATGAAGAATTCATGATAGTATAGTAATAAATGGGTTAACATTATGGACATTTTTGCAGTAGAGTCTTGGACAGTATGGACAAAGATGGATTTTTAAGAACACTTAGAAGGTTTGGACAGATATATGGCAGTGGATGAGAGCATGGATTCATACATTGGTTTAGAAAGTGGTTCAGAGACAAAGGAACATTATGGATGTTAATTACATAGGAAATGGCTTGAACAATGCTAATGGATTCCAAATTGACAAATATTTTTTGGACACATGCAATGCATACAACAGTTCACATTCAAAATAGAGTAATTCTCATAAAGGACTCTAACAGAACTCCCTACAAGTTATGGAAAGGAATACCATCAAATGTGAAGCACTTCAAAGTATTTGGAATAAAATGCTCCATCAAAAGACAAGATGGTAGAATGGGAAATTTTGACTCTCGTGCGGACAAAGGAGTACTTGTTGGTTACTGAAGTACAGGAAAAACATACAAGTGTTACAATATGAGGTTGAACAAAGTTGTGGAAAGCATCAATGTAACAATTGATGAAACAGGTGGACGAGAATTAAAAGAAGAAGAAAATGAATCAATGTAAAATCTTTATGAAGAAGAAGTATAAATTGAAGAAGAAGAAGAAGAAGAAGAAGGGGAATAAGAAGAGGATCAAACAGAAGTAGAAGAGCAAGTTCAACAAGTGTCTCCAAAGACACCTAGAAAATGAGTACAAAATAATCATCCTTAAAATTAGATTATCGGAAATAAAGATTTAGGAGTTGAGACTAGAAGAATAATTTGTTCCCGAAAAAAAATGCACCAAGCACTCTCATCTACGATTGAACCAAATAGTTTTGAAGAGGCCAACAAGGATGAATTCTGGAATAATTCAATGGATGTATAATTAGATCAAATAGAAAACAATGACACTTGGGAATTGGTTCCAAGACCAAAGAATAAGAATGTGATTGACACAAAGTGGGTATTCATAAATAAATTGAATGAAGATTGACAAGTTATAAGGAACAAAGTTATATTGGTATGTAAAGGATACACACAGGTTGAAGGAATCGAATTTGAAGAGACATTTGCTCCATTTTCCAGAATGGAAGAAATCTAATTTCTCCTAGCTTATGCATGCTCCAAGAATATTAAAGTGTATCATATGGACGTGAAATCAACTTTTTTGAATGGGGAACTTCAAGAAGAAGTCTACATTGAACAAACAAAATAATTTCAATTGTCAGAGAAAGCAGTTATGTGTGTAAATTGAAGAAGGCCTTGTATGGTCTAAAACGTGATCCTAGAGAATGGTACTCTAGACTGGATAAATATCTACGGCAGGCAGGGTTAAGAAAAGGAAGTGTGGACAACAACATCTACATCAAGGTAACTCAATATAGTGTTTTATTAATTTAATTTTATGTTGATGATATTATTTTTGGCAGCAATAATGATAGGTTAATGTAGAAATTTTCAAAGGATATGAAGAATAAATTTGTAATGTCATTACTCGAAGAACTATCCTTCTTTCTGGGTCTTCAAATACGTCAAAGAAAACAAGGAATTTTTATTTCTAAAACTAATTATATCAGAGAAATGCTAAAGAGATTCAGAATGGAAGATTGCAAACCAATTACCACTCCTATGCAAACTAGTTTCAAGTTTAGAAAAGATGATGATCCAAAGTCCACAGACCAGAGAAAATGCATGTCAATGATTGGTAGCTTACTATATGTGACATCATCTAGACAAAATGTAATGCAAGAAGTTGGACAGGTGGCACAATTTCAAGCAGCACCAAAGGAATCAAATTTCATAGCAGTGAAGAGGATTTTCAGATATCTCAAAGAAACAAAAGAGTTTGGATCATGGTATCCAAATGGAAAGGATATATCACTTATTTCTACACGGAGGTAGGTTGGGCAAGTTGCATTGATGACCGACGAAGAACCAGTGGAGCAACGTTCTACTTGGGTGAGTGTTTAGTATCATGGCTAAGAAAGAAATAGTCATCAATATAAGCAGAGTATATTGTAGCAGCAACATGTTGTACACAGGTTCTATAGATGAAACAAACTATGACATGTATATAGGTTGATTATGATGATCCCATTACAATATATTGTGATAATACAATCGTCGTCAATATCTCAAAGAACCCGGTGATGCACTCCGTGAAAAATCACATTCCAATCAAGTATCACTTTCTACAGGAACAAGTTGCAGAGAAGAACATCAGAGTTGAATATGTGTGCAGAAAAGAACAAGTGGCATACATCTTTACAAAAATGCTTCCATGGGAAGACTTTGAGTATCTTTTCCAGAGACTCGGAGTAATTTCCACTCCAAAATGAATTATTTTGAATGATTATCTTATATGTCTTAGATTTACATGAGGAAGAACCATAAAGAAGATAATTTAGGTCGGGAGATTAGTTTTAGGAAGAGTTCCGTGACGGGTAATATCCCGAAGGAAAGTCCAGGTAGGGGGAGAAACCCCCAGTGGAAAGATACCTTTTCCATTGATGACAAAGCGAGAGAGATTTATTAGATGCAGAGAGGAGAGGAATGGTTCCAGGGGGAGTGATGGTGACAGGGGGAGCATGAGTGATATGACTTCAATATTTCATGACATGAATTGAGTATTGCATCAGAGTGTTTCCATTAATTCCAAAGGGGGGTATTTTTTATTAATTGGGTGGGTTGTCATTGATGTCAACCCTTGAAGAAAGTTTGGTACCGATTTTCGGTAGTACAAAGGTTTGGGTAATGGACCCAAGTTTGTTTGATGGATAATAGTATGAGTTTTGATATATTTGCAGGTAATACTATTCTAGATGGATAATACATGTCATTCCATTTCTAGTGGTATGTGGAAAATCACATAACTCCTCACGGTTAGAGAGTTATGACCATGTGAAGCTAGAGAACCCTCATGAGTCATCCAAAAGACCCAAAAGGTCAAACTAGTCAAATTATTTGCAAATAAGAAATTATTTAAATAAAAAGTGAAATTATGAGCGTACTATAAGTCAAAGAGGATGATTTTTTATTTATTTAAATAATAAATTTAATGGAGAACTTACTAATTAAGGAAAGTGGTTAAGTTAAGAGGACAATTGGTTAGAAGTGGGTTAACCCTAAAATAAGGAAAGTGGGTTAAGATGGTTAAAAGGTAACCCCTTGATGAAGCTACATGAAAGTATACATAAGAGGCAAGGCTCTCTCATTTAATAACACTTGAACATATTGAATATCTATTGTTGTGCAAGGTTTATTGCAAGTACTCATTGATACGTCTGAAGTTGTGAAAGTCTGAGGTAGCACGAAGGGTTGACGATGAGAGTTTCAGAATTACAAGGAATACAAAAAAACACAAATTTTTTAGGTATACGCGGGCTAACAATGTATTATTAAACTTGAGAATATGAATATGTCAAGGTTCTATATTTTGAGATCAGGCTCCTAGTAAGGTATACAGTGATCAGATACATTAGATCTATCAATTTGTTCAAAAGGTATGTCTTATTTCTATGTTTAGTTGGATTTTGATGTATGTATGAGAAATGGTTATGGAGATTTGAGGATTCTCCCTAGAGAGCTTAGTGGCTATGTGGGATCTTCTATATAAGTCAGATCTATAGAAATACAGTGTTGGTATAATCAATATTGATACCTTTTCTTTGATTTAAGGCACATATTATATTTCTTGGCATATGGATAAGCTTTTTTTGTGGTACATGGTTGAGAGATTGTATTTGTTAAGAGGTTGATCTATCAAGAGGTTGAATATCAAAAGGGGTTTGCTGTCTAGATCATGTGATGGTTATTATACTTCTTCATGATTACACACACTT
>SNQJ01S0106280.1:3550-29853 GCA_010110895.2 Picea sitchensis | reverse complement strand
ACTCTGGGAAGCAAGAGAAACCCTAATGAATTGGCTAATAACCCTAGAAGCCTTGTTGGCTCAAGAATATAATTTATATTAGGCTATTAGCCTCCAAGAGAAGAAGTCGGCCAGAATTAATAATAATATACTGAACAGACACCTACCCAGAAGGAGAAGTTGGCCCCAGTAAACTGGCAGGATTACTATAAATACAGGGCGCCAGTTTCTCATTTGTGATATCTAAGGACTGCAGTTTTCCCAGTTGGTGCACATTGCAGGTGTAGCTGGTGTGTAGATTTGGAGGAGGGTTGCAGGTGCAGCTGCAGTAGCAACAAGTTTCAGTATCTGGCTTGGATATCTCTTGGCTAGGGTTTGGACTATCTGATCAGCCTTTTGTGATGCCCTATCCTTGGGGAGAGATGCATTGCTCTTTGTTGGCTATCTAGCCTAGGGTTTTCTTTCGGAGGAATTCTCAGGTCAAGGTTAAGGTGCTCGGAGGGAGGCTTTGGCCTGTGGTTGGGAGACGAGGGTATCGTCATGGTAAAATGAGCACGCCATCTTATATATTCTAACAACCAGCACCATTTAATGGAATTGAATTAAGATCATGAAGGGTTGTAAACAAAACAAATCCCACTATGGTCATCCAAGAAGAACAAGTACATAATCATAGATAGATGTCCAAAGAGAAGAACATATGACTAATCCATTGAACGAAGAAAGAAACACTCTAGTGAAACAATAAATTCCTTCTCCCATCTCCCTTGTAGAAGAAACACCTCATAAAATGAATCCTCCTTATCCAGCAAGGCTGCTCATAAAGAAAATTGAGGAACCTCCAGAACATAATCTAGAGACTGAAATCTGAAACATATGTGTAAAGATCCTACTACTACAGGCCATTAAATACATAACTATCTATGCTAAATTTGTGAGGGACCTTTGCATTAAAAATCCATGGAGAAAGAGGAAGGAATCTCCTATCATACGGGTGGTAGGGTAGTTATCCAAATTTATAACAGAAATGCCATCTAAGTATAGTGATCCAGGGAACACAGTGGTAACCATAGAAATCAATGGTGTTTCATTACCTAACACATTGATTGATTTAGGGGAAACAATAAATGTGATGTTAGTAAACACTATGAAAACAGTGCAACTATATCACCTAAGACAAATACAAACTTTGTTGGAGCTTGCAGATAAATCAATCATCACCCCAGCATAAAGTTTAGATGATATAATAGTGACATTGGCCTCTTGGGAATGCCCTATGGATTTCTTAGTAATCCATCCCAAATCCCCTAAACCAGGACACCCAATGGTACTCAACCAACCTTGGTTGGCCATTGTTGATGCATTCATCAGTTGTCGATCTGGAGAAATGACAATTTCCAATGGCACTCAAAGTTAGAAACTTATCCTTTTTCCCCCTTCCCAACCATCCACTGAAGTTCCTCTTTGGTTGGAGAATATATATGGGGAGGAGGACTATACTCATCCCTTGTTGACACTTGAACAAGTAAAAGAAGTACAAGAGCACTCTGAAGAACAAATCCTAATTCTATTCTTGGTTGCTTCAGCATGCATTGACTATCCTCAATCTTTCCCTAACTATACACACATCTTTAGCCATGAATTTCAAGAAATTTGGCACGCTTCCACTTCTACAGTAGCCACTGTTTCACAAGTAAAGGAAGGGAAAGAATCAGTTGTTCAAGCTATTGAAATCAGTCCTGGACAGTCCTTATATATCAATGCTAGCCTAGAAAGAGATCAACAACAAAAGTTGATACAAATGATTCAAGGGAAATCTGATGCATTTGAATGGGATTACTCTGACATGAAAGGGTTCCACCCAGACACTTGTATGCATCATATTTACACTAACGATCATATCAGGCCTGTCAGGCAGCCCCAAAGAAGAATGAATCTAGCCTTGAAAGATATAGTAAAAGAAGAACTCCAAAAACGCCTACAAGCCAATTTCATTTACCTTATATCAGATAGAAAGTGGGTCTCCCCATTAGTTATTGTACTAAAGAAAAACTGGAAATGGAGGATTTTTGTGGAATTTCAAGAATTAACAAGGCCACCTATAGAGACTACTTCCCTTTGCCTTTTGTAGATCAGGTCTTAGACAGTTTGTGTGGGAAGAGGTATTTTTCTTTCCTGGATGGGTTTAGTGGTTACAACCAAATACAAATTTCACCAGAAGATCGGGATAAGACCACATTCACCTATCCTTGGGGAACCTATGCCTATAGGGTTCTCCCCTTTGGGTTATGTAATGCCTCTGATACCTTTTAAAGGGTTGTCTTGGCTATTTTTTCCAATTTAACCAATGATTGTGTGGAAGTCTACAAGGATGATTTCACGGTATATGGGGATAATTTCCAATAGGCATTGGATAATTTGGAGAAGGTACTGGTTAGGTGTAAAGAGACCAACCTCTGACTTAGTCACGAAAAATCAAGAATGTTGCTCACTGAAGGAATTGTTCTAGGTCACCACATCTCCAATATAGGAATAAGAGTGGACCCTGCCAAGATCAACATTATTTCTCAAATCAAGATCCCTAGATCACAAAAGGAAATCGAATTTTTCTTAGGGTATGTTGGCTACTATAGGAGGTTTATTCAAAATTTTACAAACCTAGTTTCACCCCTTTTCAAACTGCTAACAAAATATGTTGAATTTTGTTGGGATGAGGAATGGAAAATCTCCTTTGAAATATTAAAAACAAAAATTTAAAGTGCCCCTGCTTTGAGAGGTCCAAATTGGTCTATTCCTTTCCATATTTGCACAGATGCCTCAGATACCGCTTTGGGAGTTGTATTAGGAAAAAGAGAAGGGTAGATTACTTATGTTATATACTTTGTTAACAAGAACCTCTCACCTGATGAAGCAAACTATACTGACATAGACAAATAATTTTTATCAGTAGTACATGCCATCAACAAATTTAGACACTATATAATAGGATACAAAGTTTTTGTGCACACTGACCACTGAGCTATCAGATTTATAAAGAATAAACCTATTACAAATGCTAGAGTGACTAGATGGTTGTTGTTACTACAAGAATTCAATATCACTATCATAGATAGGCCTGTAAGAGACAAATTGGTTGTTGATTTCTTGTCTACACTTATTCATACAGGTAACAATACTCCAGTAGATGATGATTTTCCGGATGAGAATTTATTTTCCATTTCTACTTACACCCCTTGGTATGAAGATGTAGCCAACTATTTGGTAACCAGGAAGCTTCCTCAAAGTATGGCATCTAGAGAAAAACAAATAATTATTCAGCTTAGTGCCAACTATATGTGGAATAAGGATACCCTATACCGAACTGGACCAGATTTAGTAATCAGAAGATGTGTTCGGGAAGACAAAATGCAAGATATCTTCAGAGCCTGCCATGATGGTCCATGTGGAGGTTGTTTTTCTAACAAAAGGACAACTTACAAGATTTTATAGTCTGGATATTATTGGCCAATCATCTTCAAGGATGCAAAGAAATACGTGGCCAACTGCGATGATTTCCAAAGAATGGAAAAACATACAGCAGTCGATGAAATGCCACTCCAAGCCCAAGTAGTGATCGAACCCTTTGAAAAATGGGCCTTAGATTTTGTAGGACCTATCAATCCCATGTCCCGTAGTAAAAAGTACATATTAGTTTTTATAGACTATGTAACAACATGGGTAGAATCCAAGGCTTTGTATTCAGCCAATAAACAATCTATTGTAGACTTTTTCTTTGAGGAAATATTCACTCATTTTGGGATACCTTGGCAAATATTCATTGACCAAGGGACACAATTCACCTCAAATTTGGTCAAGTCTCTTACTGAATAGTACAATATCAAACACATAAAGTCTTATCCCTATCACCCCCAAGATACTGGCCAAGTGGAATCAACCAACAAAGTGATAGAGGCCATCCTCACTAAGACTATTCAACTGCATCACAAAGACTAGGTTGATAGGTTGCCCAAAGCCTTATGGGCATACAAGATAGCTTGGAGAAATACAATAGGCCATACACCTTATGAGTTGGTGTATGGGAAACAGGTACTATTGCCCATAGAGTTTCAGGTAAAAACCTTCAGAACCACCATGCAATTAGGGATGGACCTCAATGAAGCTCAAAAACAGAGGCTATTACAATTAAATGAACTTGATGAGATAAGACAGGATGCTCTACAAAGAACCACCCTGATACAAGATCAAAGGACCAAAGGGAACGATAAGTACATTAAAAAGAAGTCCTTCCAGCCAGGTGATTGGGCCCTCCTATATGATAGCAGATTCAAAAAATTTAAAGGTAAATTGTCTAATAGATGGATGGGGCCCTATGAGGTTGATACAGTTTATGACAATCGTTCAGTAAGGATAAATACCATTGATGAAAATCAGACTTCCCTTGTTGTAAATGGGCATTGACTGAAGGTTTATCACAAGCCTCTATCAAAGGAGGATTTTGTCAAAAATGTTCTTTAGAGTTCTAAAATGCAACTGATAAGTAAGAGGGTTTCTCCTCCTGCTGACCTACCATAGTAAGTTCAATTGTATAAATTCATTTTCTGTACATAGGTGTGTCATTATATGGAGTTCTTCTTTATTTTTCTGATATAACTAACAAAAGAAAAAGAAAAAGAAAAAGAAAAAGGATTGGTTTTGTTCCCATCTAGATAAAGAAATAAGGAGGAAAGCTACCAGATAGAGTCTTCTTTAAGTTTTTCAGAATCTTTAAAAGTGAAAACACTGGCGAGCAGGAGCTAGCTTGGGCTCGATAAAAATCCACAGGACAATATAGAGAGTTTTCTTTAAGTTTTTCAGACTCTTTAAAAGTGAAAACACTTGTGAGAAGTAACTGGCTCAAGCTCGATAAAAAACCATGGGATAGTATAGAGAGTTTCCTTTAAGTTTTTTAGACTCTGTAAAATTGAAAATACCGGCGAGCATTAACTAATCTGGGCTTGATAAAAATTGACTGAAAAATAATAGTTAGGATTATTATTGTTATTGTAATAAAAGAGGAAATGCCAACAGAAGCGTGATCACCTTGGTTCCAAAAGAAAAGGGGTTATGTCATCTCAGTAATTATTCATTTCATAATACCCTCCTATTACAGATCTTTCTTGCATCATTCCTCTACAAAATTTGGTACCTACATTGTTTTTTAGTCAAATTTCATCACAGAACACCAGTTGTTCCTACAAATCACTGCCACCAGAGTCTGTGTCAAATATTTTTTAAGCACCAGAAAAAATGTTCATCTCTGTGCTTATCTGGCACTAATGATCACCTCTATGTTCATCTGGTACAAAGGGCCACCCCTGCACCAAATCATCTCATTGTTATTATCCGATACTAGATCATATTCGGTATAAAAGAAGGGACTCTACGTTATTCTGGTACTAATTACAAATTCTGCACACAGGTGATCTGATATTCAGAAAAAGCGGTACTCAGGTAATATGGTACTAAGATGATCCCATACTAATTTCAACTCTGTGCACAGGTGATCTGGTATTTAGATGATCTGGTACTGGTAAGATTGTGATGGGTAACTTTTATCATGTTTGCAAGTTGTTGTCCAATTATTAGTGCTAGGACATACATATTCAACATTTTTTTCGTGTTATTTAAAGGAATTAGACTAAATATACATTTAGAACATGTGATTTCTCTCAGATCATGGCATACCCATATTTTGTCATGAATCTTTGTAAAATCCTCAACCACACTTCTGTAAAGAGAAAATTTCCTATGAAATATCAAGAGTGCAAGAGCATGATGTCTTTTACCAGATCAAACTGATACTTCCGCTGTCTATTCGGTAAATAAACCCCATAAACTTATCATTCTCTACCGTACTATATGAAATGACACGAACCATGAATCAGAACATATCGAGTAATGATCCCAGCCGATTTCATATACACGAGTCCTGATCATAACGACCACATCCTTCCATGAATATCGTCTGACACCAAGTTTCCCACGAATCCGTAAACCTTTAGTGGATCAGACCTGCTTCACCATATCATCATGATTATTGACATCACTATTGTAATCTATAATTCCATTCATAAATTCTCCTTTGGATGGATCTGCCATCTAGATGAGCATTATTTATCATTGTTGTCAC
Organism: Picea sitchensis; assembly: GCA_010110895.2. Classification (NCBI taxonomy): domain Eukaryota; kingdom Viridiplantae; phylum Streptophyta; class Pinopsida; order Pinales; family Pinaceae; genus Picea; species Picea sitchensis. Next base: position 23,705 of record SNQJ01S0106280.1, on the reverse strand, counting down.
ACCATCTATAGACATATTGTGCATTCGTATCCCTTGCATATTTTTCCCATCCAATACTTTATCATAGCCTACGTTTATCCGGTACTCAACCCTCGACCCTTTGTCCATGCTTCATCCACCCGAGAGAATTGTTTAAGCTATCATGGGGGTTGATAGGCATGAGCCCATATTTCAAATATACAGAGAAACAACAGAATATCAGGCTTGCAAGAAAAAATATGAACAGGCAGGGTGGGTGCCATTCTTGGAGAAGTTTAAAGGTCATAATGAGGGAATTTCTCTTGTCTTTGTGCAGACATATGATGGAGAAAATGTGCATTTTTGGGAAATGAAGTTAACAATTATAGACGCCACTATAGCATAACCTATGGGTCTTCCTATGGTTGGAGAAAAATACTTCAAGAGAGTGATCATTGACAAAAATCTATGTCAAAAATTCCCCAAATCAAAACATCAATACCCTAATTGGACCAAGGTCATCCCTCGAAGCTAAATCAAAGAGGAATATTGGATGATACTCATAAGTCTGCAAAAATTCCTCACCTGCAAGGGAAGGTATGAGGTGAAATTCATTTATTATTTAAAGATTTTATCACATTTCAAGGGAGGACCACGAATTAATTTTCCCCACTTTCTATGGATGAGTTTAAATAAAATGGCGAGAGGGGTGAGGTTAGTTTCCAAGAAACTAGAAACTAGCCTTCATCATCATGGTTTAATCAAACTTTTGGTTGTTCATGCTTTAAAAACATAAGGTGGTAGTTGGAAGTAATTACTCCAATAGATTTTCGTTCAAGAAAAATCCAAATTTGTTGAGACACAAGAGGTAGGGACACACAATGAGGGTTCAAGAAGAAAGGAAAAGAAAAATAGAAAGGTGACATTAGGAGGTAAAGAAGGCAACGTTATGCCCAACGCATCTCATCCCATTGAGAAATCAATGATAGAAAAGTTTGTCGTAAGGGAACCTACTATATCAAGGAAGAAGACAACCACCCAATCCTAGAATGTAATTCCTACCTCGGTTCAAAAGAGTAAAATATGAAAAGACTCAGAGCTAGGAGGTTGATCAGACAACGTTCCTGAAACAATCATGGATATGTCATTAGAACCAACCAACCAAATAGAGAAGACCCCTGACCTCAACTTGCAAAGAAAGAAAAATTGTTTACAAGATAAACTGTCTAGCTCAGTCCTATGCCCTAAGGACCAACTATCACAAAGTAAGAAATGAAAGAAGGAGGATATATATTAACAAGATATTTTATATGAGGAAACTGTAAAACCCCCTCTGAAATCCCCTAAAGAATTGAAAAGTATTCCTGAAGCTACTCGGCCTTTCCAAAAACCACTTGGTGAATTGAAGGGGACCGCTATAGTGACAAGAAAAAATAAAAATAAACTAGAAGGGAAGGAGGCACAAGTTCTATAGCCTACGCCTCAATCTTCCAGGATAGAAATATGGATTGGACAGTAGAAGAAAACCCCATAATTCACAACTCAAGTCCACAAGATAAAAGTCAAGTCGACACTAGAGGAACAGGTGTCCAGGCCTACCTCTGTCAACAAATCTAAGAAAAGGAAATTGTTTGAAGAAACTCCTACCACTATCAACAAGTATAATAAAGCCTCGCTACTCATACAAAGGACCACCAGAAGTATGGCCTAGCAGGTGACAACTCCAAACATACCTTATTCTCAAGGAGAGTCCATGGATATTCTGAGTTCTCCAGAAAAAGGAAGTGGTTGTGGAGCCACCACAAGAGAAATAGAAGGGTTGGTAACAATAAGTGAGACAGAAGGGTTGGTAATAAATACTTTGAGGGATTTGAGGAAAGAAAAAGAAGCTTGAGAGGTGGTAACTCAGGAAGCACTCACACCTAGCCTAGACAAGTCCTTGAGCAGACAAAAAATGATAATAAAGACTTTGAGGAGTTTGAGGAAAGAAAAATAATGTCGAGAAATGGTAGCTAAGATAAAACTCACACCTAGCGTAGACAAGTCCTTGAACAAACAATAATTGTTAACAGAGATTGAGAGATTGAAGAAAGAAGTTGAAGAATAGAAAATATTGGACAGGCATATCAAGGTAGAGAATGAAAAATTGAAGGAACATCATGGAGAGGTCTCTGCCAAACTTAACAAGGTCTTACGATTACTCAATTACACTAGGGAGTTCAAGAAGGAATTGAAGACTGAAGTTTCTGGTCTTAACATCTTGCAATCTGAGGAATAACAGAGAAGGGTCCAGTTGTGCAGAAATTTTTTGGGTATCATTTTTTGATAACATTGCATGAGGACATGCAACACCTTCAGCATGGGGGAAATGTTGAGTCCCTATTTTCACATAGACAATGCCCTATATTACCCTGTATCTAAGCCCTTTTTGCCTATGATATAAGCCTATACTCAACTATTCCCTCCCAAAACACATACCTAATAGTTGTGTTCATGTTCACAAGAGGTAATTGATGATTTAAAGCATGTTTGTTTAACTTTCTTAAATTAATTCGATTAAAGTGTTTTATTTTGGATAGTCCTAATGGTTTGATTCATGAGCAGTATATCTGGCACTACCAGACACCATGCAATCAAGTACCAAATCCATTCTAGTACCCAAGGTAGTTTTGATCTGGTACCAAATCCATTCCGGTACCAAGTCGTGTGCTATTCCGGTACTACTTGCTCTGCATCCATTCCAGTACCAGAATCGCAACTGTGTGCAATCTGGTACCAGAACCTCTGTTTCTAGAATGTGCCAGTTCGACTAGAATGATGGTGAATATTTTGAGAAGACAGTTGAATAGAAGTTGCCAAATCAATTTTCAAGTTGCAAGAGACTCCATCACTCATGCACTTTGTGTCATGAAGATGGAGTCGATTCCTAAAAAATCGATGTAAATCTTAAATTGTAAATTTTCTCAAACTGTTTAATTCTTATCCATACATATTGATAGTATCAGCTTACCTTATATAATGAATGTTGTATTGATGATAGTGGGTGATAATAGAGAATGTAACAAAGTATATTATCAAAACTAGACGATACCTATTGTTTGTATGTATGAAGTAAAAGACTGTTGATCCAATTTACCAGTTGAATTAATGCAGAAGATCTTTTATGTCAATTCTTGAATGTGAGCGAAAATATTTAGTATGTTACTTTCTTAAGAGATTCCTTATTGGTTCAGCAAGTGCCCACCACCCCAACTAAGGTAAACCTCCTTGTATACATTCTGTGTGTTTGTGTGGATATTTTACAGCAGTGTGTGTGTGATTGATCTTTAATTTATTTTCGGAGTTTTAGCATTGAGTTAATCGTTTTTGGATTGGTGTGAATAATCAGGTGTTAGATCGAATAGAAATTTCATTCTCAGATGTTGAATATGGCTATTTAATTATTTGAAGTGTGGAATGATATACTGAGTTTATGATTGAAGTAGATTTAGTGTATCAAGGAATCAGAAGACTTTATATCTCATCTTCATGCTCTGTAATAAAGTCTCTTAGTTATAATGGATATTCCTTGTGCTGGTTTGATTGAATTACATGAGGCTAGAGTTGTCTTTTGATTTCAAAAGTGATTGGAATTGATTGCTAGTTACTGTTTTGATTGCTATAGGAGACACGCTTCTTAAGTTCATCCCTTTAATTCATGAGCCTGAAATGAACAGACTTGTTTCTTTAGGACAACATCTCTTTGATTGGTTGTTTGTTTAAGTTTCATTATCAGTTTTCTCTTCTAAGTTCAAATATATTTGAAGTATTTAGAAATCTTAGAAACTGAGTTTTTATGTTATTAATTATTTTCTATATGCAACAGACTTAGGTAGGTTACCTATTCTCGGCATATATAGTGCAACAACTCTTCTAATTACGAATCCTGGATTGATATTTAAATGAGTGTAAGATATATATTGAACATATTTATACACCTACAGAAGGGGAGGGGCATGTTAAGCCCTAAATAGTGGCACATTACCAATTGATTTGTGCAGATTACATTAGTATTGTTATTTTATTTATGTCGTCTTAGGTCCATTAGTTGCAATTGTAACTCACATTCTCCTATATATACCAAGGAGACCTTGCCATTTGGAATCATCTTGTATTTTTGAATTCATATAATGTATAAAGAGGTTTCCCCCTCAAAGAGGCTTATTATCTGAATTTATCTCTTTGTCAAGGTGTTGAGTGTTGATTCTAAGGTTTTTATGTTATTTAATATTTGGTTCCTAATATATCCCCTGGTACTTATATGAATAAAAAGATTCATATTAATGAGATATTTGTGTTCCTCCATATAGAACTTTGTTTACAATCGTATCCATCATTGGATGATTCCCCCAATTTATTGCTTCTTCCTGAATATCCATCAAATTATGTGAATGTGAAATCTATTTCCCTAATCCATCTATATCATCTTTTTAAATATCTTCTATAGCCAATATTTATACTTATGAATCACCTTAATATTTCAAATATATAGGCATATATGGCTACTATATTTTCAATTTGTAACGATGGAAGTTTCCTTTTTGGAAAGAACTATGGCTTATGGGAAAAAATATACAAGTTGAATAATTTGTTGGAACATTTGACAATCAAAAGAACGGTTCTCATAATCCAATATCGGATTCCATTTTGAATCAACTTTTTTCAAGATCATTTTACCTATAATACCTTTACTAAGGTCAATCTCCACATATATATGGGAATAAGTGTACATCCCCATATCTACCCATCGGAAATTTTCTTTTCAAAAATTTTCCAATAGGTTTCCAATACCAATAAATAGAAAAGGATACCAAACTAAAGTTGTAAATTAGAGAGGAAAACCCAAACTAGCATTTATGAAACAGTCAATCTGTTTGGATCAAAATAAGGAAACCATGGGGTCATAAAATCCCTGATCTTCCCTAGAACCAAAGCCCTCCATAAATAATAATCCATTAGTCTTCCTTATTTTCAATGTGTAAAATAAAAATTCATTTAGAACATAATTATACCATGTGTACATTGGTCCAATTTGTAAAAAATCATTGATACAAATATAATAAGTGAGGCCAAAATACATTGAATTTACAAATAATTGCATAGTTTTTGAAATATCTATTCTCTTAAACCTCTAGATCTAAATCCTCTAGAGGAGGCACCTCATCATATTTATCTTCTATATAAGGTCTTGGAATTACCATAATTTTGTTTTCCTAAGGAGTGGGTTTAGATTCTGAAAAAGAGTTTGAATTTAGAAATGAGATCTTCCTAGAGCCCACTACTCCTCCACATAAATTTAGAGTCAATATAGTATTTGAAACAATGTTCATGTTAGAATGATACAATTTTGTAAAGACCTCTAATTTCTTACCTCGTAAATAAGATGTTTCTCTTAAATATGTATCCTCTAACTATACTCTAGATTTAATTTATTTTTCACAACATAACTAGAAGCACACACTCATTATACTATTGTTATTCCATTGAGGGTTTTGAGCCTAACCTGAAACCCATGAAAAATTTTACATCACATTTTCCCACAATCCTCCATAGAATTATCAATATACCTATAACAAATAGGGGTGAATATCTTGAAATTATTAAATAAAATGTCATAAATGATATTGTTGTCCAACACCATATACTTGTCTAAATTCTCCACTAGTTTACAAATGGAGATCATGGTATTATAAGGATCCACCATGGTATCAATGACCTTGGGAGATGGGAGAATGGGGAAAGTGGTAAACCTTATATTTTCTCATTTTTCTCAATTTTAAATATAAAAGGGTTTCCTTTCATATATAGTACCTCATCCCAAAGACTAGCACAGTTGAAACCATTAAATGTAATCATGGTTATTTCCCCCCCTCATGAAAAAATCAAGAACATAACTAATTATCTCACCCCCCTTGATATAATGGAACTTAGTGCAGTTATTTCCATCCCTATGATGAACAAACAAAGATATTAGGCATGAAAACTTGAACATAATACTCGGTCCTCACATCATCCATAATACTCAACTCTAGATTGATGAGTATAACATTGATCACAAATCTCCCATAGTTTGTCTCATCATAGTAAAAATTAATCATCCCGAGTTGTAGATGAAAATGCACCTTGGTACATTTTTCTAGTATCGATCTCATTCTCATTACAAAAAACTTCCTATAAATCTACACTGACTTTGTTGTTGCATTGGTGTAATGTCCCCCACCCTGACTGAGAATCATTGCTATGTGGAATACACATAAAAAATAAAATTTTATGCTAACTAATCATGTAGCTTACTAACTACAAGGCTACACACATATTTAACCATTTGTTGATACCCTTATTTAAATGCAGCTACAAAATGCTAAAATAACATGAATGCAACTAATAATTTCATCACAACAACATATAAATTCATTATCATGCACAAATTTAACGTACAATAGTTAAACTCATAATTAAATCAAACTATAGATAACACTTATATTTATAAATTAGTTGTGGAACCAAATGATTAGGACGAACATTCCATACAAGCATAGACTTTTTGTTCCATATGTTAACAAGAAGTCAACCCTGAGTCAGGGATATAAATTCATAAAATAGAGGTTTCTCTCACAGTCCACTCACAACTCAAATATACAACAACCCATTGGAATTTTCTTACAACTACCTGATGTCCACTAGCTCTCTTCCTCTTTACCTTCCCAACCCAAAGAATGTACCCCTTAACTACTCCTAGTACCATAGGTGTCCCATTCATTTATCAGGGTATCTATAGCACATGAAACTAGGAATATCACTACTAAGAACTCAAAGGAGATCAATGTCAAGAGAACTATAAGGAAAACCACAACAATTACTTGTTTTTACTCTACAACTCACATAAGAGTTTACTCTTTATGACTGACCATCTGGCTCATTCGTATCCAACACAAAATTCTCTAGAATTCACCCTCCATTGTTGGTCCATTTCCAAATATGTTCTTCCCTATTCCCCCTACTTGTTGTTCCTGCAAAAACATGACTGCCCAAAACGATTGTAACTACCCATACAAATTTCCTCTCTTTTCACCTTGCTAGTTGACTCGCACTCTTTTCCAAACTGATTGTACTCAAACCTATGCTTCTAATAACTATGGCATGTGACTTTTCACACCCACCTATTACATAAGTTTAATGATTGGGATCTCATACACTCAAATAGAAAAATAGTATTTTATACGCAATGATACCAAAATTCATGAAAGTGGCTTTGAATTAATACCCATAAATAATTTCCCCTTTGTAACCCTCTTAGAATCTCATTTCCCTTGTAAAATATTGATCCCACATCTTTGTCCAAGTCCCATAGTAGCCGATATCACATTTTATTTATTTAAAAACATAAATACAATTCACATATTACATCACTTGGAAATATTCACATTTCATATCTACATTATGCATTAGTTAAACTAGGTATTATAGTGGGGATGTTATATTCCCACTTCCCTACAATTATTCACCATCCTTAGGGAACAAGACCATACCAAAATACATATACAATTTATATCAAAATATTAAAAAAAGAAAGCAAAATTATACAATTTTTATCCTCTAATAACAGTCCCAGCAAAAGTATCTAATTTCTTCTCAACCTACTGACCCAAGGAATGTTCCCCCTTTATTGTTCTCAGTCCATTGGGTTGCACCATTCTTTTATCAGGTGTTTCAGTGTAATCAACCATGAAATTTGAGATGTGTTTCTATAACTCTAGCATCCCAAAAATGGAGCCTTTCATTTTCAGTTTCTATTTTCTTCAAAATTGAAAAAACTTTGCGGGTGTTTGTCCTGCATAGTTTCTTCATTCAGGACTGTAATAGGTCTTTAAACTGTTACCAAGTTGATAATTTTTTTCCTTAGTACTTTGACATTTTGGTCCAAGATGCATACTAGTTTCACACAAAAATCGCCTTCATCCTCCACCAATATCATAGTCCAATCAATTGTGTGGTTAGAGTTAGGCACATATTTCTTTAAGAATGATACATGAAATACATTATGCACTTTCATGTATGCAGACAGTTATAACATGTATGAAAATGGGCCTATCTTTTCTAATATCTCAAAAGGATTATAATATCTCACTGCCAACTTTGGGAAACAACCGAATCTAAGCAAACTTCTCTTCACTTTCACTTTTAAAAATACATGTTCGTCCACTTTAAAATCTCTAAAAACCTTGCTATTGTCTGCATAAATTTTTTACCTATGCTTTACAACCTTTGAATTTTTCCTGATCTCTCTCATCTGGTCTTCCATTTCCTCTAATATTTTTCGCCCAATGATAGTTTTTTCTGCTAGGTTATCCCAAATCAGTGGTATGTTATATTTCCTTCCATACAATGATTCAAATGGGCTCATTTTGAATGAGTATTTATATCCATTATTGTAATAAATTTCTACTAAGTGGATATAATCCTCCCACTTTGATGGCCAGTCCATCACATACATTTAGAGAATGTATTCAATTTTTCTTTTGGTCCTCACTATTTTTCCATCCAACTTTGGGTGTTATGCTATGCCAATATTTAAATTTGTCCCAAAGCCTTTGAACAATACTTTCCAAAAATTATATGTAAACTTTGGATCTTGTTATGAAACAATTTCCTTAGTCACCCCATCTAACCTAGCAACTTATTTCATGTAAATATATACAATGTTACTTTCCTTGCATGTAGTCATTACTGGAATAAATTGTTTTGCCTTAGTGAATTTATCCACCACCACCATGATGGAAACATGTTTCTTCATTGTTTTGGGAAACATTGTAATAAAATCCATCGTAACTATTTCCCACTTCTATTCTATAATGGGAAATGGTTGTAACAACCCATGAGGATGTATATGCTTTATTTTCACCTTTTGGCATTGTCGACACCTGGATATGTAATTAGCCACATCCATCTTCATTTTGGGCCAAAAGTATTGACTTTGTATAGTTGCAATTGATTTATGGTATCCAGGGTGCCCAACATAAGGTACATTGTGCATTTCTCTCAACACTATATTTTTTATCTGTTTCGAATTTGGAATATATACCTGTCCTCAGTACATGAGTATTCCATATTTTTTCACCTCATAATATTTAAATTTCTACTGAAAATTACCCTAATTCTTATTTTATTTTTAAATAGTGTTTATCTATATATGAAATCTCAATAATGTTATCTTTTAAATTTGATATGTACATGTTGATGGTACTAGCATGCATCTCATGTTCTCTTCTTTGAGTGCATCAACTAATCAATTATCTTTTCCTTTGATATGTTTAATTTCAAAGTAACACTCACTAAGGAATTCAAGCCATATAGTTTGTCTGGAATTTAATGGTTTCTTTCCAGAAAAATGTTTCATACCACAGTGGTCTATATTTAGCTCAAATATTCTCGCCATGAGGAAATGTTCCCACATTTTTAGTGCATGAAGAATGGATGTTAATTCCAAGTCATTTGTAGTGTAATTCCTCTCATTCACTTTTAATTTTTGAGCCTCATAACACACCACATGATCCTTTTGAGAGAGGACTCCATCGAGGCCCTCCTCGCATGCATGTGTGCACACAAGAAAATATCCATCTAGATATTCAATATCTAATATTGGCACAGTTGTCAAAATGTCTTTCAACTACATAAATATTTCTTCAAATTCGAGATTCTATTCAAATTTTACTCCCTTCTTCTGCAAAGAAGTGATGGGGCTTGCAATATTTGAAAATCTTGTTATGAATATTCAGTAATAACCTACAAGATCCATGAATGATCTGGCCTCTGTCACATTCCCTGGCATTGTCCATCCTTTAATGCCCTCTATTTTCTTGGGATCAACTTTTATCGGCTCTTGTGAAACAATATGTCCCAAGCAATGAAACTTCTTTTGATAAAAGATGCACTTACTTGGCTTGACATACAACTTATGCTCTCTCAAAAATTATAGCACCACTATTAAATGTCACTAATGTTCTTCCTATGTCTAAGAGTAGATGAGAATAGCATATAAGAAAACAATTATAAACCTGTCCAGATATTCCCTAAACACTCGATTAATCAAGAACATGAAAAAAAGCGATGAATTTGATATTCCAAATGGAACTATTGTAAATTCATAATTCCCATATCTTGTCCTGAATGTTGTCTTGCTAATACATTCTTCCTTTATCCTGACTTGAGGTTACCTTGATCTCAATTAAATCTTGGAAAATATTATTTCACCTTTCAACTGATTAAAAAGATCATCAAAACTTAGAAAATGTTATATTTTCTTTATGCTTACCTTATTCAATTGTATGAAATAAATACACAACCTAAAGGTTCCATCTTTCTTCAAAAAAAAAAAACTATGGCAACTCAATGTGACACACTTGGGCGTATGTAACCCTGATTGAGCAGCTCTTCAATATGCATCTCCAACTCTTTCAATTCTTGTGTGCCCATTATGTAAGGTGTATTTGACACTAGGGAAACTCCTAACACCAAATCAATTGAGAAAACAATGTCTCTCTTTGGTGGAAGTAATTGTATTTGCCCAAAAACATCTTCAAAAACCCTCAAAACTAGATGGTATTCAATTCTTGTCATTTTATCTCTTGTTTCCTCTTCCATGTTGATTACAAAACTATAACATCCCTTTATAAAACTCTTTTTCAACTGCATGGTTGAAATTTCTCTAACAACTATATCTCTTGGAATTCCTTGAACCTTTCCTTGTTGTCCTACCTTATTAAGACACGTAATTTTATTGTTGTAATATTGTACAACAACATGTTTTGTTTCCAGCCAATCCATGTCATTTAGAAAGCCATGTGAACCCAATGGTATGATGTTCATATCTACCTTTCTGTCAAGTCCATTCATGTATGTTAGACAACCTTTAAACAACTCACGGATTTTCCTCTTAGCCTCTCAGACTAACTAAACTAACCAATATTTCTTATGCTTACTCCTTTGTAATTGAAATCTTTCAACAATGTTATATATTATGTAACTATTCCTAGCTCTAGAATCAATTAAATTTTTTATGGGCTAGTTATCAATCTTACCTTCCACTTCAATCACAGGGGATTGATACTCTTCTTGCTTACTGTCCAAGGATTCATATATACTTGGCATGTTTTCCCCCATGTCTTCAATTGATTCAGCCTCATGAATGTTTTTGAAAGTGTTGGGTGTCAGTTTTGATGTTTTCGTCAGGCCCATTCACTTGGACTTCTACCTTAAAAGCCTCTATGTTTTCTTATTTCTATCTACTTAATCACATAATATGCGCAAACAATGTAATAAGTTGTATTTTGGAAGAAAATTGTTAGTTTTTCTTGTAAATAATAATTAAAGTTGTTTTTTCAAACAACTATCTATAATCCATTCATTACAAGAATTAACTTTGTTTTATGAGTTATTACATAAATTATAGGTTGACATAGTTATGATCTATCAAATTCAGTTTTTCCACTTTGAAGTTTTTCATTTATGTTAGAAGATGGTGATTTAGCTATCTTAACCTTCCCATGGAACTCAACACCCCATGGTCAATGCTATTCAAAATTGAAAGGCAATTATTATAGGAAAATAAGCACACAGTTATTGCAGGAAAATCGACTCATTGTTCTTACAAGAAATACAAACGAATCACAAGTTAACATAAGTGTTTTTGTGGGATCATTTGCGAGCATATAATGGTAAATTGCAAAAATCTAGACCATGGGTTTTTTCTAAATGTGACCATTTAGGTGACATAAGGGAATTTCCCCCCAAAAATGCATACTAAGAGAGATATGAGCATATTTCCAATACGTTTTTCCCATATTTTGTTGTAGCAGTTGATTATCAAGTCACATACCAAATAGAGAGCCCTGTCAACAAGAAAATCAAATCAATCTATTTTTAATTGTTGTAACCAGATTTGGGCTATAAATTTCACCAAATATCCCATAAAAGAAAAAGAGATAAAACTTGTAAGCCATTCATGACTTGGTGGATCCGATTTTGGGGAGATTGGTCTCAATCCAATCCCATTCCTCTTGGTACAAATGCATGAGTATATATTAGCTGCAGAGGGTTATAAAACGTTAGATAGAGTTACATAGTGTTGCATTGTAGCAAAAGATGAGTATGATTTGTTTGTAATATGATTATCAACACATGAGCTAAATACTTCTTTGTAACTAATGATTGGAAGTTGAATTAATGAAGATTTTGTTTCTATAGACATACTTAGATCTATGTGATTCCCTTATAGAGTATGCTTGAACAGAAAGGTCCCCCTCTCTCTAGTATAATCTGTATAGTTATTTATTTTATGTTCTATGGATAGATTTATTGTTTCTTGTCATATCATTTTTATGTCATTTAATTTCATGTCATTTATTTTGTTGTTATAGTTCATTAGATCACATTGTTTATAGATATTAATCATTGTGTGTATGGTGAATAATTGTTCTAGATATATATGTTCAAAGTAATCAATTAAATTTAATAACCTTTCATATAACATGCCATAGAAACAATTTTCATGAAATATGTTGCATTACTGAGAGGGGGGGTAAATTAGTAATAAAGAAATTTAATCATTTTTAACCATACAATCCAAGTGTTATATCAATGTATCATTATCATCCAATAACTACAGATTAAATAAACAATGAACAAATGAACATTCATGCACATACACAATACACTAGTGTTATACATGGAAACCCAAAGCCTGAGAAAACCACATAATACTTTTCTTATATGTCTTGAAGAATTACATTCATTGGAAGCACCAACTTCCTTTGTTTTCCAGCTAAAACTAGAAGGAGGCTCCAACCCCCTAGTTTCTCAGGTTGCAACCTGAGGGAAGCTCCAACTCCCCAATTCTCTGGCTATAACCAAAAGGAGGCTACAACCCCCTATGTTCTTCGGCTACAACCGGAAGGTATCTACAACCACCTGTCCTTGCCCCGTCCAACCACCCTGAAGTATAAGTAGAATGATCGAACCACTATCACTCTATCACTGTGAGATATACCACTGCAAACCTGTACCAATCAACCCGTACCAAACAACATGTACCATGCATCAACCATGCATCAACTTGTACCTCAACCTGTAATCAACCTGTAATCAACCTGTACAATAAAAACGTACATCCATCATGCACCAACCTATACCAGTCGACCTATAATCAACGTGTATGATAAACAAGTGCATCAACAATGCACTAACCTGTACCTCAACCTATAATCAACCTGTACCATAAACAAGTGCATCAACCACGCATCAACCTGTACCTCAAGCTGTAATCAACCTGTACCATAAAAAAGTGCATCAACCATGCACCAACCTCTACCAAACAACCTGTAATAAAACTGTACCATAAACAAGTGCAACAACCATGAACCAACCTGTACCTCAACCTATACCATGAACAAGTGCATCAACCATGCACCAAACCTATACAAATAACCTGTCACAAAAACTTGTCCAAAAAACCTATCACAACAACATGTCTCATCAATTTTATCAACCAAATTAGATCTACTTACCAATATCAATCACCAATATAACTCTCAAATATTTGAATGAACCAAGTATAACACAACAACTCATAATCATCACCAAGATCAATATGTGCTTCTGATAATACAAGTATGCTACATCATCCATAAACCATGTGTCAAAAATACTACTAACAAGTGCCTCCAACCATGTACCAAGTATGTATCAATCATGTATCAACTACTCATCAACTATGACTCATCAATATGTACCAACATCATCAACTATACACCTCATGTATGTGCCAACTCATCAACTACTTGTCCCAACCATGTACTCAACATGTACCTCAACCAAAATCCCTCATCAATTTCATCATCCAAACCTGATTTGTAGGTTTCTAATAGATCTTGTGTATATGATCACATTTCTACAAACCTTCCTTAACTTTAACAACAAGAGACTAGCATTTTCATAAAACGTTTATTTAGTCTCACATGCCTTGTTTTGGATTTGTCAACAACCCTAACTTTAAGTAATCATAACTTTCAACCTGTAATGCATAAATATATGAATCTATTACAAAATGTTCTTAAGTGTATTTTATGGAATTCCTTTAGGTTTCACTACTTGGAACCTCTCAGAAAAGATGTTATAGCAAAAATGCCATACCTTGTTGAATTCTGACTTATTCTAGAGAGTGATCTTGTAGAGCATGCCCCACATGAAATGTTCGTTGAATTGATCTAAAAATGTTATGCAACATATTAAATACTGTACCCTAACCAACACATTTGGTCTCACTGAATTTGTATCTGTTATGAAAATGTTATGATGTTGTTACCCAAAACACCTGTTTTGACTAGTTTCAAGACCAGCCACAAACTCTATTTTCCATGGAGTGTAACTCCCAAAATAAAACAACCCACAAGATGAATTGTTTACCATTGATACTTGGGTATGTTTTCTCAATGGAATAGAAATTTCAAGGTCTGAATCATTATAGAAAAATAGTTATAGAAAAAATGGTGAGATGACCTGTAAATAACATACCTTAGAAAGCACCATCAAAAGAATTTATCCTTCCTTGCATTTTGGCCTTATTTTCTTCACCTTCCCTCAGAAATTCATCTTGTATATCCTTGGTTACCTCAGACACCTATAGATATTCAATATTCTCAAGTGTGATTAAAATGAGAGAGCCTTGCCTCTTATTTATACTCTCCAAGTAGCTTCCTTAAAAACATCTTCTAGGTCACTTGGCCCACTTTCTTTATTTTAGGGTTAACCCATTTCTAATGTCTCCATTAAATTTATTATTAAAATAATTTATTTTGCATTCAATTTGAATTATAATACACTCATCACTTCACTTTATTATTTACCTTTTAAAATCTCTTAAACCACTTCGACTACTTTGACCTTTTGGGGCTTCTAGATGGCATATGAGGGTCCTCCAACTTCGTAAGGCCATAACTCTCAAACCATGAGGAGTTATGTGACATTCCACATATCACCAGAAATGGAATGACATGTACTATCCATATAGAATAGTATTACCTTCAAATATAGCAAAAATCATATTGTTATCCATCAAACAAACTTGGGTCCATTACCCAAACATGGGTTCTCCAACTTCACATGGTCATAACTCTCTAACCATGAGGATTTATGTGACATTATACATACCACCGGAAATGGCATGACAAGAAATATACATATAGGATAGTTTACCTAAAAAATTCACTGTCCTTCATCTCATTATTACACAATTAAGAATGGGTTCTCTTACTCCGCAAAGTGTCTTCCCATGAGGGATAACACCATAAGGGGACCACTTTGGATTTCATCCATATTTACTTCTTATCAACCGTGAAAAAAAATAATTATTCATATTTACATAAAAAAGTCTTGGGTCCATTACCCAAACCTTTGTGCTACAGGGCTTTCTTCAAGGGTTAACATCAATGACAACCAACCTTAATCAACAATCTCCCCCTTTGGCATTAATGGTAACACTCTGATGCAATACTGAAATCATATCACTCATGCTCCCCCCCTGGAACCATGCCTCTGTCCTCTTCATCTGATAAATATCTCCCCCTTTTTCATCAATGGAAAAGGTATCTTTCCATATGGGGATGCTCCCCCTGATTGAACTGTCCTCTTATGGTGCTTCCTCATGTACATCTAATACATATAATATAAGCATTCAAAAAGCATTCATTTTGGAGTTGAAATAACTCCAAGTCTTTGGCAAAGATATTCAAAGGCTTCCCATGTAAGTGGTTTTGTAAATATGTCTTCCACTTGTTCTTTTGTGCCCACATACTCAACTCTAATGTTCTTTTCTGCAACCTGTTCCCGTAGAAAGTGATACTTGATTGGAATGTTCTTCATCTTGGAGTGCATCACTGGTTTTTTTGAGATATTGATGGAACTTGTATTATCACAATATATTGGAATGGGCTCACCATACTCAACCTATATATATATCAAAGTAAGTTTCATCCAAAGAACCTATGTACAACATGTTGTTGCTGCAATATACTCTGCCTCATCTGTAGATAGAGATACTGATGATTGTTTCTTGCTTAGCCATGATACTAAACACTCACCCAAGTAGAACGTTGCTCCATTGGTGCTTCATTGGCCATCAATACAACCTACCCAATCTGCATCAGTGTAGGCAATAAGTGATAGATCCTTTCCTTTTGGATACCATAATCCAAACTTTTATGTTCCTTTGAGATATCTGAAAATCCTCTTCACTGCTAATACATGTGATTCCTTTGGTGCTTCTTGAAATCGTGCCACCTTTCCAACTTCCTGCATTACATATGGTATGGACGTTGTCACATATAGTAAGATACCAATCATTGACCTATATTGCCTCTAGTCTGTAGACATTGAATAATTATCTTTTCTCAACTTGCAACTGGTTTTCATAGGTGTGGTAACTGGTTTGCAATCTTCCACTCCGAACCTCTTTAGCATTTCTCTGATATACTTAGTTTGAGAAACAAAAATTTCTTGGTTTCTTTGACATATATGAAGACCCAAAAGGAAGGATAATCCTCGAAGTAATGACATTTCAAATTCATTATGCATATCCTTTTCAAATTTCTGGATTAACCTGTCATTAGTACTTCCAAAACAATATCATCAACATAAATTTCAATTAATAAAATATTAACTTGAGTTACCTTGATGTAGAGGTTGTTTTCTGCGCTTCCTTTCCATAGTTTGTAGGGAGTTTTCTCATTGTTGTTTCTAAGCATTACTTTGTTTTGAATGTGAACTGATGTATGCACTGGATGTATCCAAAAAATATCTGTCAATTTGGAATCCATTAGCATTGTTTGAGTCATTTCCTGTGTAATTATCATCCATTATGATAATGTTCATTTTTCTTTGAATCACTCTCTGAACCAATCTATGAATCCATTATGTCATCTGCTATCATATATCTATCCAAACCTACTAAGTGTTCTTATGAATCCATATCTGTCCATACTGTCCAAGACTGTACTTGTGCAATTTTCCATAATGTTGACCCATTTGTCACTATACTATCATGAAGTCTTTATTAATCTATAAAATTGTACTTATGTTAACTGATTTCTCTGAATCTATCTTCTCAAACTCTGCAAGCTTCTCGAAGGATGGTTCTTTGGTCTGTCATAGCTATCGCATAGACTACCCCTATCTAATATTAATATTACTTGGGAGTCTCTAAGTCGGATGGCTCAGAATAATTCCTTCTCTAATGTGTATTCATCATCATCTTCATTGGTAGATTCATCATCATCTTCATTGGTAGATTCATTATCTCTCTGAGCTCTAACTTCTTTCTTTCTATCTGTGGATTCATATTTCACTACAATGCCTGAAAGTATAATCTCTTGAACTTGTTCCTTATTTACCTGTCCTTCCTTTCTTTCAGTTATTTTCCAAACATTTTTATATGTGACATCTTTCCTTTTCTCTGTAGAATTTTCTTCATCTAATTTTATTTCCAATCTTGCAATCTCTGGTACCTGGTCTTTGTTCACATGTTCTTCCTGTGTTCTGATCCATACTTTCTTATATCTGATATCAATATTCTCTTTCATGGAAGTATCGATCATGCTTCTATAATCACTAGCTATGTGTCCATAGTTATGACATGTGTAACACTCAATGTTACGTGTGACCACATAGGCATGGTCTACTTGAACATTTCTTTTATAATCCTTGTAATCTGCAACCTTATGTCCAAATTTAGTACAATAAAAACAATGACCATAAAATAAATTTTCATACCTGAGAGTGACTGGTCTTCTTTGTGGTGTAGTACTTCTAAATTTTTTTCCTTCACTGATCATGATCATGATTGAAGCTTCTTCGTGGCTTGAACATGGATGGTATTCTTGAAGATGTATCTTCAATAGTTTTCATATATTCTGGTTGACCCTGATTCTTTACCTTGAGTACTTCTGCATAAACCTTTCTATTTTCTTCATTCTTCTTTTCTAGTAATGTAGAGTTCTTCTCTTCATTCTCTAAAACTGATGTGGATGTTTTTGTCTCTTCAACATTCTTGTTGATCTTGATGATTTTGACTCTTAGTGTGACAACTTCTTCTTCAAGATTTTCAACCTCTTATTCTTTATTCATTATTTGAGACTTCATGACCTCTTATGTTCTATTTCCTTCTTCAAGTTAGATTTTCAATGTAATTATTTCTTCTTCCAATCTTTTCTCTTCTTGACCAAACTCTTCCTCAAGTTGGTTTAAGTCATTGTTTCTTTCCTTGAGATGATCCATCAATATGTTTTCTCTCTTTTATGATTCTTCCTTTTTTGATGCTATGTTGGCTTATAAACATTTCTTTTGATATTCTACAGTTTATTCAATTCTTCTGGCCTCTTCTAGTTGAGCTCTTAAATTCTTGATGACCTGTTGATCCCTTTCGGAAGCTTGAACACTTTTATTTTGCTTCATCAATTCTTTCTTGGATGAATTGTTTTCTTCTCTTTATTTCCTTAGATATTTGATTTCACTGATAAATTTTTCTTTGTAATCAAATTGTGCTTCATCATACTCTTCCTCTTCTGAATTTGTCTGACATGATGTCCATCTTTATTCTTGTTCTATATCTGCATCTTCTTTGGCATTTTTTGAATCTGTTATGGGTGAAGAATATATGTCATGTAACTTATCCCAAAGTTCTTTGTCTGGTGAACATTTACCAACCTTTTATCTTACAAGTTTAGGTAATCCTTCTCAGATGAAATCCATTGCCATTTTGTTATTCTTCTTCAATTCCTTCTTGTCTTCAGTCTTTTCCCTTTTTGAACTATCATATCCTGTAACAACTGATAGCCAAATATAATTTCTTTGTGCCTGTAAAAATACTTCCTTCTGTATGCTCCACATCTCATACTTAAAACCATTATGACCATTAAACATTGGTACTCCATTCTCATAATAATCCATTATATCCTTCTAGTGGTTAAACTATTTCCTGGAGGAGCCTTGCTCTAACACCAATTGTTGGATTACTAACAGGGGTGGTGAATCAATAATAGAGAAATTTAATCCTTTTTAACCATACAATCCAAGTGTTATATCAATGTAGCATTATCATCCAATAATTCTAGATTAAATAAACAATGAACAAATGAACAGTCATACACATACACAGTACACTAGTGTTTTACGTGGAAACCCAAAGCGAGAGAAAACCACAAAATACTTTTTCTTATATTTCTTGAAGAATTACATTCATTGGAAGCACCAAATTCATTTGTTTTCCAGCTACAACTGGAAGGAGGCTCCAACCCCCTAGTTTCTTAGGCTACAACTTGAGGGAATCTCCAACTCCCCAATTCTCTGGCTACAACCAGAAGGAGGATACAATCCCCTATGTTATCTAGATACAACCAGAAGGTAGCTACAACCACCTGTCCTTTCCCTATCCAACTGCCCTGAAGTATAAGTAGAATGATGGAACCACTCTCACACTATCACTATGAGATATACCATTGTAAATATATACCAATCAACCTGTACCAAACCACCTGTACCATGCATCAACATACAATCAACCTATACCATAAAAAAGTGCATCAGCCATGCACCGACCTATACCAATCGACCTATAATGAAATTGTACCATAAACAAGTGAATCAACCATGCATCAACCTGTACCTCAACCCGTAATCAACCTGTACTATAAACAAGTGCATCAACCATGCACCAACCTGTACCTCAACTTGTAATCAACCTATACCATAAAAAAGTGCATCAACCATGCACCAACCTCTACCAACCAACTTGTAATCAACCTGTACCATGAACAAGTGCATTAACCATGCACCAACATGTACCTCAACCTGTACCATGAACATGAGCATCAACCATGCACCAAACCTGTACAAATAACCTGTCACAACAATTTTTCCAAACAACCTATCACAACAACCTATCTCATCAATTTTATCAACCAAATCAGATCTACTCACCAATATCAATCACCAAGACAACTCTCAAATATGTGCATCAACCAAGTATAACATAAAAACTCATAATCATCACCAAGATCAATATGTGCTTCTAATAATACAAGTATGCTACATCATCCATAAACCATGTGTC
>SNQJ01S0106279.1:0-10150 GCA_010110895.2 Picea sitchensis | reverse complement strand
CTTTGATATAATCTCGTCAATATAAGTCTTTCTTCCTCCTCTTCCTCTGCCCCTGCCACCTGTAGGGTCAGTGTCTTTGGGGTCTCTGTGTCCTCTCATGCAATCTTTGTATCTGAAAAATCATAAGTTCTTTTGAAATCTATGATTACCTTCCCCTACAATGACGCCAAAATGTTGGTCACTATAATTGTTTATTTAACTAAACAATCAAGTGCTACATAAATTGTCAACCCAGGGAAGTCTGTTTATTTCAAAGGTAACCACGCACTATATATTATCAATCTCAAAAGAAACCTATAGTTGTAGTAAAAACATATTAATCACACTTTGCGTTGAACAAACTGAAGTTCTTAACTTGAATTACAGGAAAGCAATCTACCTGTTGCAGAGTTCAATGTTTAAAGAAATAATTGTCCAAAGAATCCTGGATTGCATTAAAGAAATAACAAACTGGAAAATAAATCCTTCAAGACACTGCAAAAGGAAATACCAACTATTATATAACTAGAGAACAGGACCCCATTCCCAAAGCAGGAATCTTCAGCACCTGTTTCCAATCACCACACTTTTATGCACTCATTGCTAATTGAAATGATTGATATACACTAAAGACTAACTGTCTCTTAACAGAGAACATGACCCTATTCCCCAAGCATGAATCTTCAGCACCTGTTTCTGATTAACACACTTTCATAAACTCATTACTAATTGAAATAATTGACATGCACTGAAGGCTAACTATCTCTAACAGAGAACAGGACCCTATTCCCCAAGCAGGAATCTTCATCACATGTGCTTGATTATCAAGCTTTCATAAATTCACCAAACATGATTGCTAACTAAAATGATTAACAGTTACCCAAGCATGAATCATATGAAAACAATGTAACAATCAGTAAAGCAGAGTTTCAGCAAGACAGAGTTTAGTAAAGTAGTGTTTCAGCAAAACAGAGTTCAATAAAGTAGTGTTTCAGCAAAATAGAATTTAATCAAGGCATGAACAAAAATAACACTAACACACTATAAAGCCAATGGGTGAATCTTGTGAAGAAGGTGGGCCCTCCCTTCTCACAAGAATCCCCTGAAACGAAAGGAACTAGAGGGAAATACTCAGAACAGTCTTTTATTCATCTGTCAACTATATCATATTACAATCTGACGTAAAACACGTCCCTCTCTGTAAATCCTTTCTTAGCAAAAACAAAAGATCCTTTCTAATGATGATTTCCTTTTATTTAAAGAGGAGAATCGCCTCGATACAATTTGATCATCAAATTACATTTGCACATCTGAATCCTATTCTTAGGCAGATCGACTTTCTAAACTGGAATAGGATATCCTAGTCTCCCGCAACAGAATGCTATTACAAGTGTTGACTGAGGTGTTGTTGTTGCGGCTGGAGTAACAACTTCTTTATTTGTCTTCTTGTTACTGTTGTTGTATGTTGTTTCAGCATCGCAAATCACGGGTTGTTTCAGCCACGGGATTTGCGTTCTGACTGTTTCAGCAACTTGGTCTCAGGAAGCAGCGATGGTTAATGCTAGCTCAAGGTGCGGCTGCTGTGGTCAATGTAACAATTTTGTGTTGTTGTTTCAGCATCATAGACCACAAACTGTGTAACAACTTCTTTTGTGTGAGTTGTTGTTTCTGTATCGTTGACCACGGACTGTGTAACAGCTTCTTCTGTGTGAGTTGTTATTTCAACATTGTTGACCACAGACTATGTAACAACCTCTTCTGTGTGAGTTGTTGTTTCAGGATTGTTGACCACGGAGAGTGTAGCATCTTCTTCTGTGTGATTTGTTGTTTCAGCATCGTAGTCTATAGACTGTTTCAGCCATAGGGGTTGGGTGCTTTAATTGTTTCAGCAACATGCCTTAATGTTAATCTGCAATTCAAACTGTTTTAGCACTTATACATTTCTGATCAATGGTTAAGTACGAGAGTAATGTAAAATTATATGCAAAATAGATTAAACATACAGTAAAAAGAAGAGACGTTGTATACCTTTGGAAATATAGGGTAAGGTGATAATGTGAGTTTAAATGTGAGTGAAACAAGGGTGTAGAGGTAGAAAAAAGTGTCAGCAAAAGGTACATTGTATGGTCCTAACAGTTTTCTGCAATGCTTGAGTAACTCTGGATGCTTTTGTATAAAATACTCATCTTCCCAAGTGGAGTCTTTAGCCGATAGTTTCCTCCAAGCCGTTCCTTCTGAAACATTGTAGAAAAAAAGTTATAGCAAAAATACCAAGGTGTCTTAGATGTAGCAATGAAACCCCAAGACCTTGAGCTCTGATACCATATGTTAAGAACTAAATATCAATATAGCATAGAAAAACCTCAAAAAAAGTACTCAACACCTTGAAAAAGAGATAATTTTATATAATAAGCGTCTTCGAGGGGGCAACCTCCTTTTACCCCACTTAAATGTTCTAGTACAAGATGATTCAAAATGAAAATGTCTCCTTGGTATATATAGGAGACTAGGAGGTATAATTACAACTAATGGTCTAAAGACAACATAAATAAAATAACATTACTAATATAATATACCCCAATTAAGGGGTAATGAGCCAATATTAGGGCTTAACAAAATCATACTCACTCAATCATTTTGAGCACCTCTTTTCTCTGACATTCAAATTCATTTGTAGAAACATATAATTAAGTTGAGGATGATTTGTCCTCAATTCAAATTTTATTTCAACCAAATATTATCTCAAATTATTAACACATGAACTATCACTAGAAGCTCTGAATCATTCGTTACATGATTCTCTTCATGCACTTGAATCTTTCTTGAAGTATAATAAATGACCCTACCTTATTGAATTAATAATCCATCCAATACTTCAATTGAAGTGTCGATACATATCATACAATATTAATCCATATCTAATACCTTCAATAGAGGAGTTGTCACCAACAATTCTTAAGTTTTTTGAAACACTTCTTCACATTTCTCTATCAACAAAAAAATATTATTATTCTTTTATAATATAGTCATAAGATTTGAAATATTTAAAAAACCTTCCAAAACCCTTTTCTAATTTCCAACGAGACATGTATAAATAAGCACTTCATGTAAATTAGTAGGTGTTTTTCTTTGCATAATTCCCTCTATCTTTCCAAAATCCACTATAGTTCCTTCTTCTAAAATTATATATACCAAATAATAAATATTTGATTCATAAACCAAACACTTAGAGAATGTAGCATATAACTTATGATCTCTACCACATTGCAACATTTTCTTTGAATGTTCTTTGTTCCCTATGTTATTCTATAATATATCATAATATCATCCAAAAATGCTTGCATGAACTTGTCGACATATTTTGGAAACACTCCATTGATTAAACTTGTAAATATACCACGTGCATTAGTTAACTTGAAGGGAAATATTACAAATTCATGATGACCACGACATGCTTTAAATGGTCTTAGTAATATCCTCTTCTCTTATTTGTAGTTGATGATATCCAAATCTTGTGACATACCCCAACATTTCACCCAATTGTTTTTTTTTTCTGTTTTGTACTCTTTTGTAAATTTACTAGTAGTTCAATTTAGAAATTCATAATTTAGATCGTTTGCTAGGGATCTTTCTTTGAAGATTATATTACTTGATTGTATAGGGTCATCGTTTATTTTATTCGACCCAAATACGAGTGACTTAATGCCATACCTAAGGCAACAAGGTTATTCTACTTCGGATACATCTTGCAAGTCTTCATGGCATATCTTTACCTTATACTCATTCCCTTATACGTATAAAGTTCATTAAAAAGGGGCTCTCGGAAGAACACCCTTTTCTATACAGTCAACCGTTAAGGTACCATGGTTTAATTATTGATGACTTGGATTTTAAGAGTTGTTCCTAACCACGCGTATTAAAAGGTATGTATATTATTTGGAAAATATCTCCATGAATAATAACAAGGAAGGTTAAGATTTAAGGTCGCGTGAATCCATATCTGTCAACTCATGCCAAGTATGAAGAATTGTTAAACCAAACACATTGCTAATAGATAGTATTGTACTCTCGTAGGAAGGAAATACTTAGCTTTGAGATCGGTCATAACGTCTTAAATGTAAGAGTAGTGGAGGAAAGATATTAGGTTAAAAAAAGAACATCCTTTAAGTACCCATGGCTTTCCCTATCAGAGTTCAACCAATCTGGTTACTCCACCTACCTGACCTCACATGGCTTACTATATGGAGGTACGACATCATGAAACTGAGTAAAAATGGAGGGGATCTATGCACATTCAATACTAGTTGATGAGGCATTTTCTGTCAGCTCCCAGGGCTAGACCAAAGTAATGACGTTTGTTGCTAACCTCTACCAGATCACAGAAATCATGGCTTCCGCATATGAATGTAGGATACCTATTACACTCGACTTTTCGTGACCACGATCTTATGTAGCAATGAGTTGAGAGAGTCGACTATCGCTGGAGGTAATTCAAATTTTGGCTTCTGAAAAAAATTTATGACTTCCATAACGATTTGCATGCATGCTTACATGCATTTTTGTTCCTTAAAATTTTGTTTCTTTTGTTGAAAAAATGCCTCTGTTTTTCCTCAAGTTTAGTGATAGTTCTCCACTGATGAGGTGCATGGGTTCTATGAGTTCTTGGCTTTGTATTTGTAGCCAAGATTCATTCAACACCCCATCTTTCTAAGGAATACCCACCTCACTGTTTATCATTGCTGTGGATTCTCTAGTATTTGACAATAATTTCTACGACTTTGTATGCACTAAACTATTCATATTCTAGATGAGTACACTACATAGATGGAGCTCTTTAAATTTTTATCAATGCCTCTTTTATCCTTGTTTTCAATCGATTTCCCCCTATCCTTCTCAACTCCGTACAATATTCGTTGTAGGGTGAATACGATTCTTCTTTAAATAGTATACGAGTTGATTATGAAGTAAGTTGTTCTGTGTTTATTGAAAACATAAAACGTATCTTACTGGTTTCTTTTGTTTAACCCGTGATAGAAGAAAAGGGGTCCTTTGAGGTTTTACTTTTCGTGTTTATATCCTCAAAATTTAACTTCTGTGGTTACAAATCTAATGATGGGTCTCTCCTTGAACTGCGAGGGAACCCATGAGTTATCTCACATCTCAGACTATATTCATCTTACACAGGAAATGACGATTTTGACATAGTTATACACCAGAGTAAGTTTTTTCTTCGCTAATCTCATTCCTGAAATTATTTATTTAATCCTACAATATTTCTTAAATAAAATCTCCTAAAGTATCCAATATTGACTTGCAGGTGGAATTATGTCAATGCGAATAAGCAAGGGAAAGTTTCAACCGCAAGACTCTTTGGGTTCCACCCTGGAAAGACATTTTCTTTTCTAGTTTTCTTGCTTCAAGAACCTTGAACTTGATTGGTATGAAATACCCGTTTTTTATTTTTCAATGGGCGAACTTTCGAAAATTCGAAATTAATATAAGTTTTTCCATTCATGAGAATATTTGTTATGGGTTTATCCCTTTGTTGATATAGTTCTAAAACTTATTACCAATCTAGGAAAATATTTGAATGACCCATAATCTATAAACAATTTCCTTACCTATATATAGGGGTATATTATTCTTGTGAGAATATATTTGATAGTCTTAGAGAATAATATGTACTAGTAATAATCATATTTATGTAAAAAGTGGTGTGGATCCACACCATTTTTTACCTTTTTATATTAAATAAATATATTAATGTTTTTCAATATTAAATGTATTAATAATAATTTAATTATTAATTATTAATTGATTAACAATTAATAACTAATAATTAAAATATAAAAAAATAAATCTAACAAATTAAATAATAATAATATTAATAAAGTATTATATGTAATAATAAGAAAATAATAAAAAAATAAAAACATTATTAAAATAATAAAAATATATATAAATGAAGTAATAATACACAAATATATTATTATATGTAGAAAAATATTAATATATTAATGAATTAATACTTTAAAATAATGTAACAAACAAATATCAATATATTAATTTATAATGTAATGTATTAATGAAATATTTAATTTAATAAATATTTTAATAGTGAAGCAAGGGAAAGCCCAACTGCAGACTCTTTGGGTTCCAATTGGAAAGACATTTTCTTTCTAGTTTCTTGCCTCTCCAAGAACCTTGAACTTGACTGGCAGAAATACCTGCCTTTTTATTTCTAATCAATGAACTCTCTGAAAACTGAAATCACAGTTCTTCCATCCATGAGAATATTTGTTACAATTTATCCCTTGTTGATATATAGTTCCAAACTTATTACCAACTATAGGAAAATACTCTGAATGACCTCCATAATCTATAAACAATTCCTTACTCCATATAGGTATTACTATCTTGGTGATAACATATCTGATAGTCTTAGGAGAAAGTCAGCATGTGCACTAGTAATATCATATTTATGTAAAAGTGGTGTGGATCCACACCCATTTCCTTTTGCATCTTTTATATTAAATAAATATATTAATGTTTTCAATATTAAATTTATTATTAATTAAAATAAAAAAAAAAAAAAAAAAAAAAAAAAAAAAAAAAAAAAAATAACTAAAATATAAAAAATAACTAACAAACTAAATAATACACATTAATAAAGCATTGTATGTAATACCAAGAAAATAATAAAAAAAAAATAAAAAACACATTAAAATAATAAAAATATACATATAAATGAGTACAATACAAATATATTACAGATGTAGAAAAATATTAATATGCATTAATGAATTAATATTCTTAAAATAATGTAATAAAACAAATAATCAATATATTAACTTGATAATTTTACTAATGAAATACTTTAACTTACTGTAACATTTTAATAGCTGAATCTAAAAATTAATCTTATAAACTAATAAATTGATAAAATATTTGAATTTGTTAATTAACAATAGTTTAATCTAAACATATATATATATATATATATATATATATATATATTAAGAAAGCATTAAAATTAAGAAAAATTCAATAACACACAATTATTAACAAAGTGACACAATTTAGCAAGGTGTAGATCTGACTGAAAGTGCCTATAAAAAGGAAGGAAATATAAAAAGGAAGTTTCAAGTTCCATTCCTAATCCCCATGCCCCATACACACAAAAAATAAATGATAAATAAATAAAGTAATTACACACATAAATAAATAAAATAAAAACATTCATAATACATTATAACCTAAACACTACTAATATATATCTATAATAAATTAAATAATAATAATAATAAAAGACAGAATAATAATAAAATAAATGGGTACATTAAAAAATATATATATACATAATAATATAAATACTAATACACATTAATAAATGCATGAATAATAAAGGTCATTTATAAAATTAATAATTTATAAATAAAATAAAATAAAAACATTTTATAAATACATTACTCATAGACCAATTTCGTCCAATTCCGTTTTACTGGAAGTTAAGATCATAAGCATAAACTTGATTAATATATTCCTTATAATAAATTCAATGTGTATATTTTTAAAAAAATATGATTAATAAAATATAAATCTCATGATCATGCATAACCCATTAATATATTTTATAATAAATTAATGTATTTATTTAAACAATACATTTAATAAAATATAAATGAATGTATTCATACATTATTCCATTAACTATTAAATATGTGAAACTTTTTAAAAATTAATTAAAAAAAAAAAAAAAAAAAAAAAAAAAAAAAAAAAAAAAAAAAAAAATTTATTTTTAATTAATTAATAAAATATATTTATATTAATAACTGAAAATATATGTTAATTTAAATAATACAAATATTTAAAGTAGGTATTAAATTAACAAAAATATTAAAATATTATATTAATAAATAAATATATAAAAATATTTATATATTAAAAAAAAAATTTAAATTTGAAATGTAATAAAATATTGAAGTAATAAAATGTAATGCAAAATATATATTATATATATATATATATATATATATATATATATATATAAAGTTTATGTATTGCATATTTATATACATGCATTGGGTGTGGGCACCTAATGAGAGAAAGAACATTGGGGGATATATATATATATATATATATAATTTGAGAAAGATAAAATAATAAAGAAAAGTTTAAAAGTTTCTTAAAATAACAAGACATTAAAGGATATCGCATTATATATATATATATATATATATATATATATACATATAAATTTTTTTTTTTTTTTTTTTTTTTTTTATATATATATATAATTTGAGGAAAATTAAAATACAGCATTAGCAATAAATGAATAAACTAAAATTACATTTATAAAAAATTTATAATATATATATTATAATGATAAATACTTAGAAGTTATATTAGATTAATGTATTATTTAAATAATACATAAATCATATATAAAATGAATATAAAATAATAAATACATTAATACATTAATGTTGAATTATTAAATGTAGTAAATAATTTTATATAATTTTTTATATTATTTTAGAGAATATATCTGATAGTTTTGAGAATATCCTGAGGAAGTGACTCTATACAAATATCTTGGAATTTATATCCACTTACAAGCCTAATCTGGAATTATAGCATTGAGAAAAGGATTATTGGGATGAAAGTTTGATCTTGAAAACAATAGTAAATTAGTTGATCTTTGGAGTCAGGATATAAGAAACTCCTTTGAGACTTTTGTTACACCTCTTATTCTTTATAGATGTGAAGTTCCATTATAGAATCTCTCAGAATCCTGGAGAAAGATGAGAAAATACAAAATACCTTATATCCTATAATCTCAAAATTAAAGTGAAATAAGCCCTATCTTGTTCTCCTCTTAGAAGCAAGCCCCTCCCCATTGAGAGCATGCATGAATATATACCTAATGTATAAGAACAAGTTAAATAACATGGAAGACAAGAGGCTACCTAAAATTGTTTCAAAATCAAGCCAAAATTAGATTACCATTCAAAATTTTGGAAAGGAAAATAACTCACAACATTCTCTTCCCGATAGTATTTCAAATAAAAAAATATTATATATAAAAAAAAAAAAAAAAAAAAATGTCAAATCAAAATTTAAGGAAAAAATGTAGTGATAAAGAGTTAGAGGAAAGAAAATTATGCATTATGCAAACAATAATCAAACTTAATCTAGAAGATCAAAATTTATCTATCTTATTCTAAGTGGAAGAAAAAGAAGCATTGCTAAGGATAAGAGAACAAATTCTCACTAGCTCCAGAGTGAAATCAAGGCTTGGTCAATTCCTAAAACACCATGGGATGAAAGAGTGTGTCACCTTTGTGACACTAAGATGGTTGATTATGAAAAACACTTTCTCTTAGACTGTCCAACCTATACCCATATTAGATCTCATTTTCAAAATATTTATCACACTACCAACCTTCCTAACCTCTTAACTCAACAAAAGTATGGTGATCTTGGAAAGCTTCTCTTAATGCTTTTCTAGCACAAAAACAAAATTCTAAAGAATCACAACTAATCAGTTACCCTCTTAAGGTCTGATAGACCAATTCGGTCTTAGTGGACGTTAATCATCATCATCATCATCATCATCATCATTACAAATAGAAGAAATTAATTTAACTTCGAAAAAGAATTTACTCATGCATTCTAAAATACCTGTAGTATTCCAAGCAAACCAAGAAAATCTAAATCTAGTAATTCTCATATCTAGGAATCATAGAAAATAATATTTTCTATAGTAAATTGTACTTTCTGCCAAGAAAGATAGTCTACATATGAATATCTCGTATAAAACACTTATATATATGACAAAACCCTTAATAAATAAAGAGGGTTATCGAGTATCCCATGCATCTTTGTAGCTTAACACAATTAAATTTGTGTTGATATACAATTTTATTTCCTAGTAAACTAATTATGTAGTGTTATTTGTCTAGATATTCTATGACTATAAATATTCAAGAATCTCGATACTATACAAAGTTCATAATTCCATACTACGTGTAATGAAGATGATCAATTTAACTCATGCAAAATGCATGCTTTTCTATAAAATTTGTTCTATAACATACATACAATTATGTAGGTACATGCAATTATGTAACTACTTATAATTTTATAACTACATGTGAATGTGAATATA
>SNQJ01S0106277.1:0-16039 GCA_010110895.2 Picea sitchensis | reverse complement strand
AAGAGATCCTAGCCATAGCTACACTCCTTTTTCTTCCTCCCTTTCGCTAGCCGTACCATTTTGATTTCAAGAGGAAGAGGACGTCCCATGCCTAGGTCATCTACACCTAGGGTTGTTTTATTTTAGGGTTTGATGAAAGAGCCTTGCCTTAGAAACACTCTCCCTCTTTAAGCCCTCTTGTCTTGATTTTTTTATTTTGAGCTAGTTGTTTATCGGGAAGGAGGAGAGAGCACGAGGCCTTGCTTTAGCAACACTGGAGTGAGCCTCTCTCCCCTAGGGTTATGATTTTGAAGCCCTGCTTTATAATCACTTCAAAACTTATCCCTATAGTCCTTTAAAATCTCACCTCCTTCAACTCTTGCGTTCTTCATTCATGAATCCATTAAACCCTAAGGCACTGATCTAAAGCCTCAAATGTTGATGTAGAATTGGATCCAAACACTCTCAAACCCTTTGAATTGAAACCCTAACTACACTAACCCTAGCCTAGACTAACCTACTTACCCTAAGTTGTTGACGTCATCATTGAATATTTCATCTTTATTGCAGCAACGTTTCACTTTATGAGCAATTAAATGGTGGTTAAGGCATTAATTAAATAAAGTATTGATTGGTTACATTGAATGCCACATCGTTCTAGTATTTATTGGTGAAGTGACATTATCTTTTCATTGCTATTGTGTAAACATTGACTTCGTCAACATTTACTTTCAAATTGCTTGTATTGATTATTAGATAGTTCCTGATTGATGTGAAGTACTAACCCATTGAAATAAGCTTGCAAGTATTGGTTTGTTGTTGTATTGTTCTAGGCAGGTGTCCTTCATTGGGGATTCACTTTATTATTGGCTTTTTATCCAGGACTATCTATTTTTGGTGGTGATCTGTGAAGGGGAAAACTTGTCATTGTCTGATTATCCTTTAGCCTCTTCAAAGCCCCAGGTCACCGGGGATGTCTCCCCTAGGCCTCACCTCCCTAAAGAGAAAGAACCATCCCATCTTGGTGACATTGGGTGGGATAGGTTCCTGTTACACCAGTTTGGCCCTCTATATTCTAGCCTTTTATCCTAGCTACAAACTGTGTGATAACAAGGTCTACATGATTACTTCCTCAATCACTCATCAACCTCATTTATTAGCTTGTAGAAAAACCATTTCCATGGCTTCTTTAAGCCAAAACAAGCTTACTGCTCATTTTTTTCTTTCAACTTCCAAGTCAAAGTATGCTTCCCTTCTCTTCCCAGGAGAGTGTTTTCTCTACTCTTCTATCTCGCAGATCTCTCTGTCCCCAAATTACCTCATTTATTTCCTTCCTTAGCAAGGCTATGTGGGTATAAATCCCAATTCATGTTCATGCCCATAAGCCTTACAGATGGGTACCATGCCCCATCTCCTCATTAACTCTTGAGGACGGCCTTCCAAATACCAACCTTACTAGTAATGCATTTCTAGGTCGGAGGATTGTTGAGTAATTAAACCCAGTAGGTATTGGTCTAGTGAGGGTCATCTCAACCATACTTGGTTTTCCCTTCACCATCTCTCTCATATCATCCATGGTCTATCTTGGCAAACTTTACCCCTTTCAGCAATTGTGCAACACATATTCAAATTCTATTAATAACAGAAATTCATACATTGACCTTTTTATACAAGGGTTCATTAAATCAAAAATTCACACATATTTGGTTTGCCATAGTCTCTTGGCCAGTTATAGTTATATTTACAAACTGGGGGAAACATGGGTATTACAATCCCCTCCCCCTTAAAGGAACATCGTCCTTGATGTTCTATCTGTCGATGTCCTTTATATGTACAGAAGTAAACAAAAATGGATATGTTTGTCTCATGGCATCCTCCATTTCCCATGTAGCCTCATCTGGGCCAAAGTGTTTCCACTGCACCTTGACCTGTGCAATGGTTATGTTCCAGAGTGGGGTTTCCTTCTTCTATATTATGCAGTGAGGTTCTGGCAGGGATTCTACCTCAGGTGCCTCCTGAATCACAGATCGGTCAATAACATGATTAGAATGATGTACATACTTCTTTAATAAATAAAAATGGAAAACATTATGTGCCTTCACTGTGGGAGGAAGTGCTAGTCGATTGGCTACTGGTCCCACTCTATCCAAAACTTCAAAGTGTCCACAATACTAAGGTGCCAGCTTGGCACAAGATCTCATCCTCAAGGATCTCCTCCTTGTTCTAACTCGAAGATACACATGATCCCCTTCTTTGAACTCTCTAGGAATCATTTTCAGGTCTGCATAGCTCTTTTGTCTATCCTGGAATATCTTCAGATTTTTCCTGATCTGAATCACTTGTTGTTCCATTTCCTTTAGCATATCTGGCTCGATTGTAACTCTGTCTACTGGGTTGTTCCAGTTTATTGGAATGTTGCATTGACTTCCATAGAGGGCTTCAAAAGTACTCATTTTTAATGACTCTTGATAGCAATTGTTGTAAGCAAATTCTACCAGTGGTAGGTAGTCCTCCCACTTCTTGGGTTGATGCATTACATGCATCCTTAGCATGTCTTATAAATACTTGGTTTACCCTCTCTGTTTTCCCATCAATTTGAGGGTGATAGGCTGTACTAAAGAGCAATTTGGTTTCAAAACCAGCAAACATATATTTCCAAAAGTTTAAAGTAAACTGTGTATCTCTGTCGGATATAATTTCCTTAGGCATGCCATGCAGTCTAAATATCTCTTTCATGAAGATGTTGGCAATATCTATTTCTTTTCAAGTTGACTTGACGGGTATGAAGTGAGCAACCATGCTCAGTTTTTCCACAACTACCATGATGGCATTGTTCTGTTTGGTTTATCTTGGTAATCTTGTGATGAAATCCATGGAGATGGTTTCCCATTTCCATTCGGGAATTGGTAGGGGCTGCAATAGTCTTGTTGGGTGTCGGTGCTCTGCCTTGACTTGCTGACATTCTAGACACTTAGCTAAGTAATCAACTATGTCCTTTTTTCATTCCAGACCAATAGAATAGTTTCCTAGTGGTCGTGATCATTTTCTGATAAACAGGATGACCAGTATATGGTCTTTTGTGTAGTTCATCCATTATGAACCTCTTCAATTCATCACAATTTGGAATGTATAATATTCCCTTGTAATTCATCAAGTCATCATTAATCATCTAATAACCTTCATACTTCAGCCATGTGGGCTCTTTCTTTAGGTATGATGTCACGGTCTTGAAAAATGCATCTGTTTATTGTGTAGTTTTTACCCTCTCTTTGATGTCTGATTCACTGGTGATTATAACTACCAATTGAACCAATTTCATACTTCTACTAAGGGCATCAACCACCCTATTCTCATTTCCTTTTATATGTTTGATTTCAAAATCAAAATCACTAAGGAGAGCCATCCACCTAGATTGTCTCACATTGAGATTTGGTTGGTCAAACAAATACCTCAACCCACTACGGTCTATCATAAGTACAAATATTCTACCTAAGAGGTAATTCCTCCACATTTTTAAATCATGCACTATGGCAGTCAATTCTATATCATGGGTCACATAGTTGACTTCATGCTCATTCAATTTTCTGGATTCGTAGAAAATGACATGTCCTTCTTGCATAAGGACTCCTCCGAGCCCTTCCTTGCATACATATGTACACACAAGGAACTCCTTCTTTGGGTATGAAATCTTCATCACATGCGCATTGGTTAAAAGGTATTTCATCTCTTGAAATATTTCTTCACATTCTAATGTCCAAATGAATTTATCCCCCTTTTTCTGAAGGGAGGTGATTGGGCAACCAATCTTGGAGAATCCTTTTATGAATCTCCTATAGTATCATGCTAGGCCCATAAAGGATCGGATATCAGAAACATCCTTTGGGGTAGGCCAATCCCTGATGGATTTAATATTTTCAGGGTCAACTACCACTCCTTCCTCAGAAATGGCATGGCCTAGGTAGTGGACTTGTTTTTGGAAAAAGTCACACTTACTGAGCTTAGCATAGAGATGATGTTCTCTTAGTACCTGGAGTACTAGCTTGAGATTTTCTTCATGATCTTGTCTATCCTTTTAATATATTAGGGTATCATCAATGAAAACCAATACAAACCTATCCAAGAAATGAAAACTAATACAAACTCATTCAAGAAATTTTGAATACGTTATTCATTAGCACATAAAAGTGGTTGGTGCATTGGTAAAGCCCAAATGAACCAATTCACAAATTCATAGAGGACCATTTCTTGTCCTAGTACATGTCTTGTGGATATCTCTATCTTTAATTCGAACTCGAACCTAATGGTATCCAGACCTCAAGTCAATATTGGAGAAGATGGTACCACCCCTTAATTGGTCAAACAAGTCATCAATCCTTGGAAATGGATACTTATTCTTGATGGTCATCCTATTGAGTTATCTATAATCTATTCACAATCTGAGTGTTTCATCTTTATTTTTCAAAAACAAGGCTGGTGCTCCCCATGGAGACACACTAGGCCTTATGTATCATTTGTCCCACATCTCCTTCAGCTGGAGTTTGAGATCAACTAGCTCTAGTGTACTCATTCTATAGGGTGTTCTAGACAATGACACTGCTCCTGGTACAAGTTCTATTGAAAATTCAATATCCCTTCTTAGAGGTAGACCTGGTACCTCTTATGGGAATACATATTTATATCCTCTTAATATGGGATGGTTCTCTAGGATGGCTTTGTAATTCTCAACAGAGTTTAGTACTTGTATTTCATACAAAGGACATCCCTTCCTGCAACACTTCTTCACTTGGAGGGCAAATATTTGTCTCACTGAGACAGGATTTTGAATCCCTTGTAGGGTTACCCTCCTTCCTTCTTCATTTTCACACTCCAATTTTTTACTATAACAATCCAACTTGGTTTTGTGGGCATCCAACCAATCCATGCCAATCAACAGGTCATAATATCCTAGAGGAAGTATGTTTAGGTTTTTTTGGGTGGGCAACCCACTCATGAAAAATCGACATGATAGTATGAACTATGTTACTTTTCTTTTGGTTCCAATGGCTAGTTGTACTAGCCATGATTTAAAATGTTTAACTTGTTGCAATTTACATTTATCAACAGTTTGAGGGGTAGCATAACTCAAATTAGAACCAGGGTCAATTAAAATGGAAACGGGTTGGTTGGAAACCATACCTTCCGTCTCCACCACTGAAGCTTGGTGATCATCTTGTCTATTATCCAAAGCTGCATAAATTTGTGGCGGGCTCCTAACCACATCATTGGTTGTGGTAGCCTCTTGGATGTTGTAGACCCTTCTGGGGTTCTGTTGCCTATGTGGACAATCCCTCAGCAAATGTTCCTCTCCACAACCCCAACATTTCAAGGTCTCTCTCTTTTTGTGATAATTCTTACTTGGAGCTACTCTAAATGGTTTATTTCCACTCTGGGATGGAAAATTTTGCTGATACACACTTCTGGCAGGAAGTCTCGTCCTAGAGCTCTTACCAGGGTTCTTAAATTTTGAGGGTTTAAACCCCTTCTTCTTGAATCCTGAATTGATTTTATTCTTCTAGTATTCATGGGGTTATGTCTTACTCTTGAATTGCTCATAGAAATACCTTTCTTTTCAAATAGTATCTTCTAAGGTATTTGGCTCATCAAACTCAATTTTGTCTCGATAGGACTAAGGTAATCCACTAATAAATCCTTGTGTATTTACCTTTTCATCCTTTATGTAGGGCACATACCTCATCAGCTCGATAAATTTGTTGATATACTCATCTATGGTGAGATGTCCCAACTTGAGTTCATAGAACTCCTTGGTATTCCCATCAAAGTAATTTTCTAACAAGTACTTCTTCTTGACATATTTATCAAATGGTTTCCATGACAAGTCCTTCTCATGGACTCCTTTCACATTCCTAAGGTCCTCCCACCAAATGGAAGCCTTCCCATTCAGGTTGAAAATGATTATCTGAGCCTTTAAGTTTTTAGAGTAGTCATGGACTCTGAAGTACTTCTTCAAGTCAAGTAGCCAAAAAATTTCTTCTTCCCACTTCTTAATATCTCCATCGAATGTGGGTGGTTTGGCTTTCTTGAATTCTTCAGGGTCACGACTCTTGGAGTTTTTCCTCTTCTTTCCTCTTGTCTGAGAATCCGAACTAGTTTTTCCACTAGAAGATTCCTTAGAGTTGTCAATGTCCTCACCAGAGGAATATTCCATTGAATGTATCTTGGCTCCATGTTGGGCCTTATTTGAGGTTCTCCTCCTGGCGTGGCCACTTTTAGGACCATGCTTATGTATCTCAGGTGGACTTGGAATTTTCTTAGTATGATGCTTTTCCACATGACTGGAAGTTGGACCATGTTACAGTTGCCTTTGTATATCTGATATACTTTGCAGTAGGACTGCATTAATTTATGTCTTCTTTTCCTGCTCCTTGATCATCCTTTCATTGTCAGCCTTATAACTATATAATTCTTCCATGAGGCTTCTTCCAGTTTCAACCAAATTTGGAGGCCTTTCCAGCACCCTCCTTTCATCATATTTTTCCTCTCTATTGTGGGATCTCTCCCCCAACTCCTTATGTGTCACCATCCTTTACGTTGTATTTCTCATGTTGTTCACTGACTACTTGAGTGTTGATAAAACATTTTCTGTTAGTTACTAATCTACCAATTCGTGAACAACACATATCATTGCAAGGTGAAGTCAATTCTTTATTTGGAAACATTAGAAACCTACAGTGCAAACTTCCAAAGCATCTATCAATAGTAGAAGTTTTTGTTACCCTCTTCAATAGAGGTTCGGAAAAGTTTCTTATAGAAAGGGGGTAAGGTAGGGTCTTACCACATAAGTTCTCTAATAATATTTCTATGTGACTCATACATGATCCCAAGCAGGACAAGTTTTGTTTCCATGCTCTGGTACCAATTTGTAACACACCCAACCCCTAAATACCCTTGCTGGGGATGGGGCATCATATTTTCTCTTTCCCTAGTTCATTTTTAAGTCCCTTACTTAATCAAAACCCTCTTAATCATCTTCCCCAAAACTTACATCTCTCACTATGCGCTTGAACAAATTAGCAGGCTCTTCATCATGACCTTGGGCTGAAAACCAGGAGCTAAGAGCCTACGTTAGCAAAGGTTTTGACACTTCGGAGTTTCCCAGATTTTGGGAGTTCCAAAGTGTTGTCAAATTCCCATATCGTTGAACAGTGGAGGGGATCAACGGTTCACATCCTCCACTGATATATACAGTTACAAAGGGGCTTTGGTACTCGACGTTGAACTTATCTTTTTCCTAATCCCTAAAGTCTCGGGGTCTCACCATTTGAACTTATCCATTTGATGATTGGCGCTCGATGATCAATGATCTCCGTCGAGCATTCCTTTTTACCACACTATGCCTCAACTCCCGAACTCTCGATATCTCGCTACATGGCCTTGGTCCTTCGGTGGTCAATGTTCGACAATCTGTGTTGGAATTTCCTCTATTGTACCACACCCCATGTTAGTGATAGAAGTTTCCCCTAGACTGTTTTAGGGTCAATCCTAGCACATCTTAGTTATTGCAATGATTTTTATAAATAATTATGTGTTTTGGTTTTTGAAAGAAGGCGGATTAGGTAAATTGAAGAGAAAGAATAAGGGAAACAAGATAAACACAAATCAATGAAATACCATTGGGTATGGAGTCAAGTAAACACGATGTTGATTGAAGGCAATCAAATTTCATATCAGATAAGAAGTTTATATAAAAATGGGTAGAAGAATAAGGAATAAACAAAAAGTAGAATACCCATCAAACAAAGAGTCTCTTTGCAAAATGGATGAAAATGTACTTGAAACAAAACACACAAATAATAGGCGGTCACAGAAAAATATTTATTGCTCAAGAATCTATTATCCATGGGCAGCCATTGATTTTCAAGGTCTGCAATTCATTCAAGTAAGATGAAAAACAGAGTGTAAAACAAGGGAAATCACAATTTGATAAAACAATTGTCATAAATATTCAATGTCATAAGCGATTGCATAATAAAATTCCATCAATCTTACAATGGCTCACACTAGTTTGCTAGCTCCTCAATTTCCCTCTCGGGCCTCCCCTTTTCGGGCCTCCTACCCCCTTATTTTTTACATTACAATGTTCTCCCTTATATATCCTCCTAGATCCCATTGATAAGACTGCCTTAATCCCTCAAAGAGATAATTTTAAATAGATCATGGAATCTGGTCAAAATTCTAAAAATAGAGCATATGAAAATCAGTTAAGATCGAGCTAGATTTTAAAATAATAAGATATCATCTAGTTGGATGAAATCTCGTTGTTAAGTTGGGCCAATCCTTTTCCATATTCTTTGTTGGACATTTGGGATCGATGATTCTTTTTCTCTAGAAAATCTTTGAACAAAATTTATATGGACTATCTTCAAAGTTGATTCTTCTTTTTCCTGTCCCTGTATCCTGAAAGAAACACTTGAACTCGAGTTGTCTCTAGAAATATGGAACTGTTGGATTTGATTCTAGCCTTTTGTTGATCTGTCTCTTTTAAATAAAAGAAGGAATCAAATTGACTAATATTCTGGAAGATATGAAGTCAAACACTAATTTGCTGAAGATATGGATTTGCTCTTAATCCTCCACCACCTGTGCATTTTCTATCTTTATGCCTTGGATTGCTAGAAATAATTTAAATTATGATCTCTTTCCTTGAAATTGGGGATATCGATGTTCTTTACTCCCTCATTAGTTAATTTTGATACCCAAAAAAGTGGAAATAATCTCTAAAAATGTGAATCTAGTTACTTTCAAATTTGGAACAACAATTAAGTGCTCTGCATCTTGGAAACGTTGCCTTAGATTGACCCCTGAGATCCTGTAGCTGCCAAAATCTAGTGTTGATAAGAATTGAATCTTTTCAATCAAAATATCTATCAAGTGTCTAGGAAATGATACATAAGAAATCTTCAAGAATAAATTCACACAAGGATTTAAATTCTCCCTCCTGCGCTCTAGCTGTGTAACTCCCATAGCCACTTTACTCTTGTTTTCTGATAATCAAAGAGACTGTCAATGATTCTAGCAGGAATTTTCAATCTCCATTAACAATCATCCCCGTCAAGCCAAATTTCAGATCACATATTACACGATTATTTTGGACAAAACGAACAGTTGCTTGTACAATTTTCCTCTCAGAAAGGGTATCTTCACTTTCTCCAATAAGCAAGTAAAATTCCTCATCCTGAGTTGGTTTTTTTTTAAATTCAGGTCGTCATTTCTAAAAACCTTGAAGTAGCTCAATTTTGATGTCACTAAGGGTTTCATTTTTTCTATCGCCCGTCCAGTCCCTCTAACCCTTAAGAAACCTCCAACATTATAAATACAAGTTGCTTCATTGCTCTAAGGCTGGTCAACAACTCTCTACGAGTGTAAACCCACCCAGCTCTTAAAATAACCCTCTGTAAAGATGCATCTTTTCTTGGTCCACGACCTAATACAAATTGGAGTGGGGAAAACATCTTGAGAGATCTTTGCTTGCTATGCATGCATTTGGCACTCCTAGACAAGCAAAATATTTACTCTAATTATTTATTTCCCACAATTTATGTATTATGATAACCGCCATCAGTTTTTTGAACACCTACACAATTTGCTCATGATTTTGATTTGGTGCAAATTTTCCATATGGCTAATGCTACTTTCTCATATTGTGCACTGGCAACTACAATAAACATATATATCTTTTAAAATATTTTGGACGTTATCTCACACAACATAAATATAAATGTTATCTCCATAAGTCAATGCAGACAGCAAAAGGGCGCCCCCTTGTAGGATCGTCCTCCATATGAATTCACTTGGTATTTAGCACTAATATTTAGCTTGACTTATGTTATGTTGCCAACATGTTTGTATGTTGATTGCAGGTACACTCAATTCTGGAAATTTGCCTTCGAGCCAATATTTTGCTGAAATAAACATGAAGACAAACTGACCTTTTTTCAATGTCGACTCTTGGTTGTATACAATATTAAACATAAGCAGTCTAGATATGGTGCGAAAACAAATCTGGCAAATAATTTAGGGATTTGTTAAGAAATTATATGATGTTTTATGATCGCGTTGCGAGAATAACACTTTTCTAGTAGCGTGCTTGTATCCGACACATTTGCCACTGGAACATAGCACCAAATTAAATATTATTTTCTCTTGTAGATCAGAGTACTAACACTGGCTCGTTCTGGGGATGATGCTCTCCCCATGAGGCATCAAGAACAAGAAGACCATTGTGCCTTTTCCTCTGTGCATTCATGCAATGCAACCTGCAAAATTTCATCTCTGCAAACATCCACATTTATGTTATGCCTAGTCCATTGGACTTGTGGAGTCATTCATACTATCACCAGATCTCTGCAATATTTATTCAAATTTTGAACACACACTACTGAAAACAAAATTACTATTGCAAACTAACAAACTTAAAGGAATCTTCATACTCGTATGGTGAGCTTATTCTTTTGTCTTATTCCTACTTCTAACCAGTAAAAACTAGCTAATCATGTGAAATCATGCTTCCAATGAAGCCATGATAACATCCAGTTGACTGAAAAAACTTCTTGTATGCAAATAAATTTCAAAGAAGACCTCATGACTTGTAGCAAAATTTTAAGTTGCGGCACATACTTACAATCACAAATTGTTTTAATTCCAAAAGTTGCAAAACTGAAAACTTCTGGAAAAAAAATCTCCATGTAAATGGCCACTGGATCACAGAAAAAAGTAGATTGATTACTACCAAAGGATACCTTTGCTTGCTGCTCAATATTTACTTTAGCTTCTGATGTGTGGATGTCATATTCAACTACTTGCAAATCTGAATATAGTTGTGAGCTGATTTTACTGCTAATCACTTCTTGTTTGATATCTTCTCCGTATGAATACTTATCAAAAACAGGTGAACAAAAAACCTTTGCATCTTTCAAAGAATGACAAACAGTCTTCTGATTCTTCTCTCCAATCACAGATGAAAATATATCATAGGAAAAATCTTGAAGAATTTGAGAAAAATCTTCTTCTATAATTGTTTCTTCATTCAAATCTAAAATAGCAGGTGCATAAGAGACAATATCTAATGCATATACAAATATCAATCATCTATCATCAATCGTATCTTGAAGATCTTCCTCAACAACATGTTTTTCATTCTTGCAATAAGAAGAAAAATTTGCTTTCTGCTGAATATACTTCTCAAATATATCACAACAATTTTCAAAAAGACTTTCAGCTGGAATTTTTTCTTTATAAAATATATTGAAAGCATCATGAAAAATTGCCAATGAGTTAATACTTGAAGTTGGAAGAGATCTCCACCAATCAAGGGTTGCTCCCTTCAATGAGTATCTGAAAATTTTGATCTAGACATCCTCATGCACAATTTGATGTTCATGAACAAATTCATGAAAATCCAACATATGATCAGCCATAACCTCCCAATCTTCACCTTTAAATGTAGGAAGAGTACCTTCCCATACACCTCTGCTAAGGATTGGGTTTGGAAAACCAACTACATTTGAGAAATCACAAAAGGAAAACCTTTGAGCCAAAATGGATTCCATACTTGGATCCCCAATGGAGTCTCCTATTAATCTTTAGATAGTGGAGTTTCCATGGTGAAATATCTATAGTCAAACATATGTCCTCTTCCTCTTCACCATCAAGAAGTGGATCTGATCATTTTCGTTCTCCCAAGTAATATTTCTTCTCTCCCCGACAACGGTGCCAAAAGATGTTAGTGCTAGAAGTTGCCCCTAGACTGCTTTAGGGTCAAGCCTAGCACATCTTAATTATTGCAATGATTTTTATAAATAAGGATGTGTTTCAGGTTTTGAAAGAAGGTGGATCAAGTAAACTGAAGAGAAAGAATGAGGGAAACAATCTAAACACAAATCAATGAAATACCATTGGGCATGGAGTCAAGTAAACACCCTGTTGATTGAAGGAAATCAAATTTCATATCAGATAGGAATTTTATATGAAAATGGGTAAAAGAATAGGGAATAAACAAAAAGTAATACCCATCAAACAAAGATTCTCTTTGCAAAATGGATGAAAAGGCACTTGAAACAAAACACACAAATAGTAGGCAGTCACAACAAAATATTTACTTCTCGAGAATCTATTATCCATGGGAAGCAATTGATTTTCAAGGTCTACAATTCGTTCAAGTAAGATGAAAAACAGAGTGTAAAACAAGGGAAATCACAATCTGATAAAACAATTGTATTAAATCTTCAATGTCAGAGGCGGTCACATAATAAAATGCCCTTAGGCTTACAATGGCTCACACAGGTTTTCTACCTCCTCAATTTCCCTCTCGAGCCTCCCCTTCTCGGGCCTCCTACCCCCTTATTTTTTACATTACAATGTTCTCCCTTATATATCCTCTTAGATCACATTGATAATACTGCCTAAATCCCTCAAAGAGATAATTTTAAACATATCATGGAATATGGTCAAAATTCTAAAAAAATAGCATATGAAAATCAGTTAAAAACGAGCCAGATTTTAAAATAACAAGATATCATCTAGTTGGATGAAATCTCATTGTTAAGTTGGGCCAATCCTTTTCCATATTCTTTGTTGGGAATTTGGGATCGATGATTATTTTTCTCTAGAAAATCTTTGACCAAAACTAATATGGACAATCTTCAAAGTTGATTCTTCTTTTTCCTGTCCCTGTATCCTAAAAGAAACACTTGAACTCGAGTTGTCTCTAGAAATATGGAACTGCTGGATTTGATTCTAGCCTTTTTGTTGATCTGTCTCTTTTAAATAAAAGCAGGAATCAAATTGATTGATATTCTAGAAGATATGAAGTCAAACACTAATTTTCTGAAGATATGGATTTGCT
Organism: Picea sitchensis; assembly: GCA_010110895.2. Lineage (NCBI taxonomy): Eukaryota > Viridiplantae > Streptophyta > Pinopsida > Pinales > Pinaceae > Picea > Picea sitchensis. The sequence goes on along the minus strand of SNQJ01S0106277.1, from coordinate 3,159 downwards.
ATTAATCCTCCACCACCTGTGCATTTGCTATCTTTATGCCTCAGATTTCTAGAAATAATTTAAATTCTAATCTCTTTCCTTGAAATTGGGGATATTGTTGTTCTTTACTCCCTCATTAGTTAATTTTGATACCCAAAAAAGTGGAAATAATCTCTAAAAATGTGAATCTGGTTACTTTCAAATTTGGAACAGCAACTAAATGCTCTGCATCTTGGAAACATTGCCTTAGATTGACCCCTGAGATCATGTAGCTGCCAAAATCTAGTGTTGATAAGCATTGAATCTTTTCAATCAAAATATCGATCAAGTGTCTAGGAAATGATACATAAGCAATATTCAAGAAGAAATCCACACAAGGATTTAAATTCTCCCTCCTGTGCTCAATCTGTGTAACTCCCATAGCCACTTTACTCATGTTTTCTAATAATCAAAGAGATTGTCAAAGATTCTAGTAGGAATTTTCAATCTTCCTTAACAATCATCCCTATCAAGCCAAATTTCAGATCACATATTACACGATTATTTTGGAAAAAATGAACAGTTGCTTGTAAAAATTTCCCCTCAGAAAGGGTATCTTCACTTTCTCCAGTAAGCAAGTAAAATTCCTCATCATGAGTTGGTTATTTTTAAATTTAGGTCGCCATTCCTGAAAACCTTGAAGTAGCTCAATTTTGATGTCACTAAGGGTTTCATTTTTTCTATCACCTGTCCAGTCCCTCTAACCCTTAAGAAACCTCCAGCATTATAAATACAAGTCGCTTCATTGCTCTAAGGGTGGTCAAAAACTCTCTCCGAGTGTAAACCCGCTCAGCTCTTAAAATAACCCTCTGTAAAGATGCAACTTTTCTTAGTCCAAGGCCTGATACAAAATGGAGTGGGGAAAACATCTTGAGACATATCTGCTTGTTATGCATGCACTTGGCACTCCTAGACAAGAAAAATATTAACTCTGATTATTTCTTTCCCACAATATCTTTATTATGATAACCTCCATCAGTTTTTTGAACACCTGCACAATTTTCTCATGATTTTGATTTGGTGCAAATTTTCCATATGGCTAATGCTACTTTCTCATATTGTGCACTGGAAGATGCAATAAACATATATATCTTTTAAAATCTTTTGGACATTATCTCACACAACATAAATATAAACGTTATCTCCATAAATCAATGCACACAGCAAAAGGTCACCCCCTTGTAGGCTCGTCCTCCATATGACTTCACTTGGTATTTAGCACTAATCTTAGCTTGACTTGTGCTATGTTGCTAACGCGTTTGTATGTTGATTGCAGGTACACTCGATTCTGGAAATTTGCCTTCAAGCCAATATTTTGTTGAAATAAACATGAAGACAAACTGACCTTTTGCCAATGTTGACTCTTGGTTATATACAATATTAAACATAAGCAGTCTAGATATGGCGCGAAAACAAATCTGGCGAAGAATTTAAGGATTTTTTAAGAAATGATATGATGTTTTATGATGGCCCTGCAAGAATAACACTTTTCCAATAGCATGCATGTATCTGACACATGTGCCATTGGAACATAGCACCAAATTAAATATTATTTTCTTTTGCATATCATATTACTGACACCCCACATCTTCCAAACTCCCAAATCTATCCAAACTCTCAAAGTCCTAGACACGTCACCATTCATGTAGGCTAGGTGGCCACGAACTAGAAACTGACATGCGACCGGAGTCAAGCGGTGACACGTGTCATGCTCTAACAGGCACAATGGGTATGTGAATCATCCAAAACTGGGTGACACATGGCACGCATAAAGAAGGTCGACGTCACTCGGGATGACATCAACGAGCCACGTCATCATAGACTGATAACTTCTCGGTCCGCAAGATTCCACGTAGACCCATAGATCTACGGTTCTCATTACTTCGCGGCTCTGGCTTCGGAGCTTACCAAATCCTCTCGACAAAAATCCCCCAAAGAGATAAGTCTCTGGACTCTAGGATCTTGTGCCACATGTCCTCTTCAACCAACGATCGAGATTTACTTTGGTGTTCGCGACTTCAACGGTTTTAAATCCTTAAAACCCCTTGGCCAAATTCCTCTGGAGTATGAAGTCTCTGGACCATGGGATTGTGTGCCACGTACCCATTCATCCAACGATCATCGTCACTTCATCATTTCAGTGTGTATCTCTTGGATTTCCTTCTGAACCACATTGGATCTATTTCCACGTGTACCTAGCATCTATGACCAGGGTTTACTCCAGCTTTCAGACCTTCAGAGAAAACTCACATGTTTCTAAATCGTCGAGTACCCAGACTCCCAGATAACCATGGATCTATGGACACATGTCCCTCCATTTCAATGGTTCATATTAGCTATGCAACTCCGACATTCAGGAGTTTCGACGCTAGACCATTCCAAATCTCTTGAAGTAAGACTTTGTCGCAACGCTTAATGCTTCCCTTCCTACGTCAAATCTAACGGTTGAAAGAGATCCATACGAGATCCCTATATCGATGGTCCTCGTCAATTCATGACTTTAGCCTTTGGCTACTTTCGAGGATTGTGGAGTCACAAGTCCCGAAGTCCCGAAAGAGCTAGCCCCTTTTTGGACTACTGCAGGATTCCTAGACCCCGGTCACATAGATACTTTTGAAATTCTAAGGGCTAAGTGCTAATCCTTTAGCGAAAATTGAGTTAAGGGCATGGCCACGATCCCTCGGCTAGATGGATGGGTAGTCTGAAGGAAAATTCCCTTCTCTTAGAGACTTGAACTCAACATTCTCGCTAAGTTGAACTTCATGGGGTTGGCATGGCTTAGGCATTTCAGTCAACCCTATCCCCTCTCTCATGTGGATTCACATCTCATGACTATTCTAGTAGCAAAACTAAGATAAATTGAAAGATCATATAGATATAACAATTTACAGAAATCACAGAACTCTTCTAATTACTATCAAATACTGAAAGACTGAATTATAAACACAGACATTTCATCATCACATCCAATATAATACAAAGAGTATGAAAATACTTATCAGAAATGGAAAATGTGAAGCAATTGTTGAAAGGGGTGTTTGTTTCCTCCCAACCATAGGCACAACCACTTCTATTGCATTTACCACTGGCCACCCCCAAGCTAGACCATGATGCTCTGCAAAAGATTCTTTCTCTTTACTC
>SNQJ01S0106276.1:0-29914 GCA_010110895.2 Picea sitchensis | reverse complement strand
TACTCCCTCCCAATCTACTGTTATCATTATGTTATTTTATTTGTATTTATTTTCATTGAATCTAATTTATATTTAAGGGTTTTAATATATTGTAGAATATGAAAAGGTTTTCTTGTGTCGCTTGTCTATAGGATCATCTCAAGAGACTATTGTTGCATGAAAGGTGCTTTTCCTTGTCTTTCCAGTCAATCTCAAAGTGCAACACAATTAATACATTTGATTTGAACTTAGATGTTTTTATTTCCTCCTACTCTTGCAAACATAACTCTTGTTAAAAACAAGTGATATGATAGTTTTGATTATGTAGATTTCCATAGTTAGTCACGATGCTGGAGAAATTTTCTGGATGTAAACTGTGTATGAGGTTTTGAAATTCCCAACATTTTGACTGGACACTCCACCCATCATCAAGGACATGAAATCTTAGGGACATGGTATCTTTCATTTCCTTGATGATGTGTGGAATGTCCACTCAAAACGTTGGACATTTAGAAACCTCATACACAATTTACATCCAGAAAGATTCTCCAACAATACGATAGTTGTTTTCTTGTGAGGATAAGATAAGGGATTGTTTGATGTGTTCGAATGGTTTTGAATATTGTAGTGTTTTTTGTCTAGTCAACCCATTTTTAAAACTAACATTTAGCAAAGTATAAACTCCACCAGGTTCGATCTTATAAACTCTTTCCTTAATCAACCGCGTAGATTATGTTTTTAGGTTTTGGGGGGTTTTGGTTGGTTCTAGTTTCATTGGTTGTTATCTCTTTTATCTTAACTCTATGGTATCCCTTTTCTTTAGTTACATGTACAACTTGGTGGGAAATGTTTTGTATGCAACACTATGGGGGGAAATCCTAAACCTATATTCCAATCCAAGAATATACCTTACCAAGATGAGCATGTCTATGGGAATAATACAAAAGAATCATAAAATCAATTCCAAAAACCTGCACCGATAAAAAAACATATAAAATGTTTTCTTATACCCTTTGTGACCTATAAAATCCATTGAATTGGTGGTAACCTCAAACTACTCGACAACATCTTGTGTGGTGGAAAAATCAATGATATTTGTCTTGGAGAATTGGTCCAAGTTATCCTCATCAAGTGCAAGAGGTAGTGCTAGTCACGAGGAATGAAATATATTGCCAAAATATATAGAGGTTAGAGGCATGCAAATGGATTAGTTTGGTATGGAGAGATAAACTACAACATTCCATATGGTGGTAATATGAATGGTTTTTTATTTGAAAATGTGGTCCTAACTATCCTTCTCAATTGAAACATGTGGTGTTAGCGGGGAGGAACTAAAGATATCATTAGTTCTTCTATAAAAGGGTTATCTAATTTATCCTCTTGAAGTGCAATAAGTAGTGTTAGAGTGAACTTAATGACTCACTTCATGAAATCATCATCATGAATATTAAATTCCACAATTTCCATTAAATAAATAGGCATTTATTACTAATGAATATAATATATGATATTGGTTTGATAGAGAATACAATGAAGTGAATATAAATACACATTTGGGTGATAAATCATATCCTTTTGGGAAAAGGAATGACTTATCATTATTACAACATTAATATAATATTTACCTATATGAATAGTATTACAATATATATGTGTATACATTATTAGATAGTGGTAATATACCCTAGGAATATTACAATTCTTCCCCCTTAAAATGATTTGTGCTCAAAGCATGGGTAGCGAACACTACCTTCTATAGAATTATCAATTTTCTTGAAAATTTATCTATACAATAATATTGAGGGCTCGAGGAAATATGATATCCAAAGATTTCAACAACATTGTTGCATAAAAAAAAGGATCAATTCATTCCTAAATGGATTCATTCTAGAACTCTCTAATGATAATAAGTTTGAGTTGTATTGATTTTCGAATGCTTTGATATGTAAGATCAATTTTGACATTGGTATGTTGATTCTTGTGTGCTATTTATTCTATAATTTGGGTGTTGATGTGGTAACCTAATAAGATAATCCTTCTTAATATATGTTTTAATCTTTTCATGACATACTTGAGTCATCATGTTGATATTTGATATTTTTTTATCCACTTAGGAATCAATGAATTCATTAGTGGTAATCAATGTAAGTTTAACCATTATTGAATTGTTTTTTGAACTCAATTTTTGGATTCTCTTTCATTGATAAAACTTTATTAGTATTGACACTCTCATGTTTATTTTTGATCAATTCCACTAAGGTCTCTTGATCTATAGCTTCAGCTTATAAAATATTCCTTGATTCAATCAAATCATTTTTGGCTTATTTATTTGTGGTATCAACTTGTCAAAAATTCCTTGATTCACTCACATTCATGGATGTCTCTTGTCTACTTTTAGGGTTGATATACCCTTACATTTGAATTATTTTACTTCCATAAGAAGGTTTTGACTATGATTCTTCAAATGATTAATTTCCTTGTCTTTATATGAGAAATCCTTCTCAAAATGTTTTTTGGCATCCATCTTGTCTTGTGATTCTTGGTCACATAGAATTGCAACATCTTGTTGAAACAATGTTTTATCCTTCACTTGTAAGTCACAATTTGTTTTCTCCGATGCTTGTAGTTGTTTTTTGAGTTATTTTGTCTTGGCACTTTGTGCTTCTAATTTACATTGTAAGAAATGCACTTCATATTGAAGGTCTTATTTAGCATTTTCAATATCTTTAATTTCCATCATCAAGGCCTTATTTTCCTTCTTATGATTTGCCACTTCTTGTGTTAATTCATTGAATTTATTTTCTAGACCTTGATTTTTTTCCCATAAATTATTTATTTGCAAATCATGTTTTTTATTCCTTGAAATTATGTTAATTACCTTTTCACATGATCAAACAATTCCATAGTTATTTTCAATAGTAATAGCATAGTTTATATAACCTCTTTAATATTTAAATCATCAAATCAAAATTAATTCGATGCATCGAGAATCCCTCCAAAAAATAAAATCACTTTGATTTATGATTTCAATATTAAATAACCCTTTATATTGGCAGTGTAACTTTGAATAATTCAAACTGAACTATTTGTTTAATACCATTATTTGACCCTTTTTAATAAAAATACTTGACATAGGTTTGCAATAATTTCAAATGTTGTTAATGTTTCTTCCCTTATCACTTTATTCTTATATCTTTATTATCTTCATTTTAACTACCTTGTAATGATGGGATTTAATAATTTGCAACAACATAATTATTTCTGTGCCATGATTTTTGACTTTAAGCTTTCCCTACAATTAAATGAGCACTTTGACATTCCACACGTTCAAAAATTCTTGCTTGGGTTTGGTTAGGGCTTGTCAATTAGGTGTATTCTAGGTTCTACAAGAGATTGATGGTCATTCTTGTTACCCCCACATGCCTAGGGGTAACTAAAGGAGGTCATGTCTCATGGCCTGCAATGGAGAACATGATCTCAACCATGGTGATGATCATCATGTCCATAGATGGCAGCCCAACAACCCCCCTCATTCACCTTTATAGTTATACGTCAACTAAGGCTCATCACATTCAAGCAACCCAGAGTATGGGAGATGGTAATCCATCATCACCATGAAGTATGCTAGTCATTATTTTATGAAAAATGTTGTTCTTAATTAGTTGGGCATGTGGATGAGGACATTTGTTTGAAGTTGGATAATGGACCACTGGTTTGCGAAATTGTGTCAGTTTCCTTGTTTCACCTTGGTGGTTAGATTATATTCCCTAGTCCCATGTTGTCACCTACCAAGTTAAAGGGGTATTGCTGGGGTCCCCCCACGAGGGTAACATTACATTCCCCAACATACTTAACACTTTCCATCCTGAAGCCTCTCATAGTGTACTCAAATTTTGCAATGGATCATGTTCCATTCTCTCATGAGAAGAGGGGTTGAAGGCCCAAAGGTTGATTGCAGCTGCTATGAAAAGAATAAGTGTTAGAAAACTCAATTATACTGAAAGGGGGGGTGTATCAGTATAAGACTGCTTTTTTTTTTCTTACAATATCTCCTTACAATATTTATCAATATGTTATTTTACCAACTATAGTAGTTAATGATAAATATACAACCATGTAATCCATAGTACACAAATATTTATAGTGGAAACCCAAATGGGAGAAAACCACAAAACAATTCTTTTATAAGATCATGTAGGCATGAACCTATTGTTACAATGCTTGCGTGCACCAACCTACATGAGACACCAATATCCTCTTCTGAGCACCAATTAAACAACAATGTTTGCAGGCACCAATCTACAAGAGACACCAATCGCCTTGGCTAAGAACCAACTCAACTCTCCCTTGCACCTCCCATCCACCCTTGGAAAATCACATTATTCTCTCTTATATTTTTTTCCATTCGAAAAACCTCTGAGCCTCGTATTTCTTACACTTTCATATATATATATATGTGTGTGTGTGTGTGTGTGTGTGTGTGTGTGTGTGCACACACACACACACACATATACTTCCTCTCTCACACATATTCTTGGACCTCAAATCCTCTGATATTTTATTCAATGAATCACTCTCACTCATTCACTTCTTCCTCTTCTAGTTCTTCAAACTCAAAAATCCTCATTCTTCATCTTATCAACCCTCACAAACTCTCTCACACCTCACTCTCACATATTTTAACCTCAGAGCCTCTTCATATCTTCCACAACTCGCTCACTCCAAAAATTATTTGCGAATTTTTATTTATAGTCTCCATTCCTCCACATATTTTTCCATAAACAAAATATCGTGTTGAATAGGCCAACTCCATATCTCTTTGAATCTTCCTCAAAATCGGGTTGCAATGCTCCTTCAAAACCAATCTCAAACCCCCTTTGGTTTGATGTGAAATCTACTCTCTATTCCCTCTATATAATAATTAATGCACAAATACCATTGGATCATCCCTTGAATCATATCATGATTGTCGATCCAGTCTCTACCGACCAAAATAAGAAACATGACATCAACGCTCAATAGTCATATGATCTTCCCATGTTTTGAACTCATCCATCGATTTCATCTTAGCATATAGGGACCACTAGGGCTTCATATTAAAACCACCATATTATCATATATTATATCGATCTCGACCATTGATCCAGTTCCTGTGGACATTGGAATCAGTGGGACTATCGGTCCCTTAGGCCTTTGACCATGCACTTTCATTCTTCTGGTACCCGATATACCTATATTCACGTGGTTCAATATTCTTGTGACATGTGGCCCAATTACAATGAAACACATGTATCATATTATGGCACCGAGATATTGACCCATCAGACCCTTGAGGTATCGACCCAACGGACCCTTGAGGTATCGACCCATCATCTCTCCTGCTCCCAAGGACTTCAACATTGCACCAATACATCACTCTTTCGTTATGTGATATGACCCAACACATGACGTGATATCCACATGGCCTCCCTCAGTGTTATTGGATGATGTGGCTCTATTATGGCTACCATCATGGGTTCTAATGTGCAAATTGAGCTAGCCTACTAAAGCATTGTCCCATCGACTCATTGTGACTTCAACACTGCACTGAAATTTCGTCCTTTTGATATCTGATATGGCGATATCAGATCATGGGGGCATTAGGGTATCAAGCCACTGAGGTACTGGCCCAGTGGACCCTCAATGCTTTAGAACTATGATTTCACATGATATCTGATATCTGATATGGAACCTAGATAATGGACAATTGACCCACTAGATTCTGAAATTTCAACACTATTCAAGCAATCCCGTCTGGTTCGATATTGGAATCATGTCACTCTATGTTTTGACCACCATGATTAATTGGATGCTATTATGGTGTTGGCATGGTATATGACATGGAATTCACATGTCTCTAACATGGCTGTTGATGTGGCATCAGAGCTGGCCTACCAAGTATCGATCTCTCTGGACTTTGGCACTATACATACACTTTGTTCTTCTAGTATGCGATATGTCGACAATGGATCACCGAGCCCCTACAATTTTTTCCATCGCGACATCACTCCGCTTTATCCTAATATTCAATATGCGAAGGTCCCAATCATTTGATCTTATTCATTGATATCCAATGATCAATGGTTAAGATTTAACTAGTTTTGGGTCAACAACTCATTAAAACAAAATTTAATGCTACAATAGGGTTCCATAGCTCTTCCATTCATAGTCAAACTATGTTATGCCACATTTTCAATATAAACCCATTAAAACGAAAAATCTCTATGCATGTGGGATATTTTGATATTTGTTGTTTCCTCCGATCGATCCAATGAGACCTTACTTACTAGGTTTATTATTGCTTCATCCCTTCAACCATTCTTAAGGTTCCTCCGCGCCCTTGAATTTTTGTTGTTGGTTCTATTGCCTCTTTCGTATTTTCCTTCAATTATTATTCAACTAGGTCTTGTTCATTTGGATTCCAATTGAAATATACCTGTACAACTTGATTTCACTTGGATTTATTGTTCAGAATCATCCTTCCTTCATATAGAATCTAATTATCTCAAAAAACCTTATCAATGCACATATAATTCTATTTTTCTTCTGTATAGTTCTGTTTGCAGTGTGGATGATTCTTGATCTCCTCTTTCAATGTAGCAGTCTAGATTATTCCTCTTCAATATCACCTTCATTCACATAGGTTAGATATGCAGTAACTCATCAACTCAACACTAACATTGTGCAACATTTTTTCCAACAATATATTTCCTTTAGCATCAACAAAAACATTGTTTCCAACAATCTCCCCCTTTGTCATTGATGGAAACACAATATGAAACTCCTCTAGTCTATGAAACCATATATTTTTTTCTCATCTAAGTTGAATTATTCCTGCAATCCCNCCCCCCTTTGAAATCAATGGGAAAAGGATTTTCTGCCCCTTACACTATATTCTTCATTTTATACTATGCAACTAACACCCTTTTTATTTATTTTTGGCATCTCCCCCTGACCTTGTGCTCCTCCATGAAGCTTTCATTACATTCTTGTTCTTTATTTGCAGTATTATTTTGGAAACAATATCTTGATCAAAGTCACTTCATACAATCAAATCCAATTTTATTATCCATCATTCATATTTCAACAAGAATCCATCAATTGCAAATTTTGATTTCTTCATTGATAAACCATTGTCTTCTATGTCACTGTGGCATCATACTTGTGAATGACAAGCATTTAAAATTTATTTTTGGCATTTTATTTCTATCAACATTATAGAGATTCAATCTATATTTTGGAGAAATAAATTCTTATAATCTTCTTGCAATGGTTATGTTCTTAAAATTGTTCCAATATATTCCTCTTTGAGTGATTCAACTTCATGCTTCATCATTTCTTTTGCACAAACTTGTGTCTTGGAAGCCTTTTCTTTTCTCCATTTTATAATATGCCATTTTCATTACAACTAGAATAAATTATAAAACTTACTTTATCATACCTTCATGTATTTATTAAATGTTGCTTGCTTCTTTACTTGGTTGATCATATTTGGATTCCTCAAGGCTCTCTATGACATCTGCTTTTGTGATTTCTTAAACTAGTTGCAATCATTGTCTTCTTTCTCCTATAAAAATTATTCTCTCGTCATTTAAGATTAGTTCCTTTTCCTTCACAACAACTTCACTTTCAGCTTCGTAGTCTTCTCCTACATGTCCCATCCTTTTCAAAAGTGTTTCCTTATATTTAGTAATATCAACTTGTTCTTCCTATCTTATCAGGTTATCCTTAGTTTTATATTCAAGATGTTGATTTTCTTCCTTGGTTTGATTGTAATTAAGAGAAACAATCCTATCTCTGCATGAAATAATTTGCTTGGTCATATTTTTTACAAACTTTTGTAATACCCCTAGTCTGAACCCCAACTGTAATTGTAAATAAAAATGTACTTAGGATGGTGAGCCGTGATGCAGAAAGGACAATATATCTGTTATGTAAATGTAAATGTATTCACATGCAAATATTAATGAAAAACATATCACTGCATGTAGACCAACCATGTAAAATATTATGGGGGACTAAATGTTATAGCAAGATATGTCTCACCGTTTCTATCTTGCACAGAGGGCCTTTTTCCATTTCACTATGCAGACTTATCATCCCTTGTTGATGAATCCAGAGCTAAAATATACATTTTTCCACATATATGCTCCCTGTCAGTTATACAAGATACGTATATGCTTGTTGCTCCACTACAGCTTGTGTATATCAGGATTTGTGCCAGAAAATACAAAATGAGGTCGGGTTTCCATGTCACAACAGAAGATCTCTGATCCTTGGCCTTCCATATACTGGAAACATTCCGACTCAGCCCTTCAGTTTCATTATGAAGCCTATAAGAGCACAATTTTGAGTTATGGAAAAGAAGAGAAAGCATTCAACTATGAGAGCAAAGTTACTTTGGAGAAACTACTTCATATTGAGTCTGCATCCCTTTGTCCCTCAAGTCTAAACACAATATTCAACCCCCAATCTCTTTCCCTATTGTTGAGAGGACCTCATTGCCTCTTTCCTATGAGCTTGCCTTAGGTGGAGGATTGAAGTGGTGGAGACCCAATTGGAAGGAACTTGGTTTCTTGGTTTCAAACCGTGCCGACACATAAGTCTATAATGTTGTCACTTCTGTTGATCAATTATTAATAGAAATGCTCCTTTCCTGTCCTATTGGTATCTTGCAAATATATTATTATCATCCATGGGTGTGTTTGTAATGTTTATTAATGGATTATGCTATCTGATGTGCTAACCCATTTTATATTATCACTATGTACTTGCTCTGCTTGTTTGTCGAGATCTTCTTGTAGGTATAAATCTTTGGGTCAAAGTGCTCAACGGTGGAACAACATCAAGCGTTGGATTGAGGTAGGCCTCTTCCTTGTATTGCACATTAGTTTATATAGCATATGCTGGAATTGAGCTGATTTCTTCAGTCATACCTGTCTGTTGTGGTTTACCCTCGGCCATAGAGAGTTTTTCCCTTGTAACCGAAATGGTGACTCCACTGGGGAGAGATCTTCCTTCTAAGGGTTGAAGTACTTTTTCTTCTTACATTTCTCTTTTTTCTTTGTATTTCTTGTCGTATCACTGCTTGACAGATTCTGTTCACTCCAAGTCTAAGTTTTCATCCTTTTGCCCTTTCCTGGCCTTGTTTTAAAGCATATACGCCCTTTTTGCCTTGACAGTCACATATACATGCTTGTTGTCTCAGTGCAAGAAGCGTATATACGCTCTATTCTCCTAAACAATCGTGTATACCACTTCCCCTTGCTTGTTTGCTTGGTTTAGTGATTGTTGGGTGAGATTTGAAAATTGTTGAGACTTCTTAGGTCTCTATAGTGCCTGTTGAGATTATCTGGGATGATAGGAAACTTGTTTGGAGTTGAATTTTTGGGCGGAATCTTTGTCTTTGTTTTCCATTTTTTATTTGTCCTTGTTATATTGGTTGATTTCTTGGCTTCTTGGTGTTTTGCTCGAGTTATTTCTTTTATACACAGTAGAATTTATATATCAGGTTGCTCATCAGTCCATGCATTTTCTTTTTAGTATATTGAAAATACAAAAAATAGGCATTTTTCATTGGTTGGCATTTCCGTCTTGGAATCTTTATTATTAGCTTAGCACATTTAGTGAAAGGTTGCATTTTAATTTTGAATTGCAGAATTTGAATTGAAAACTGCATTGTTCTTATTTATCATATCATTCATTGAAAAGTTAAAGATAGACTTTGCATTATATATTTATTTTCTTGCAGAGTCATAACACCATGAGTTTCAATTCCATAACTTTTTTAGTAACCACGGCCAATAAAATTTACGCTTTAAACTAAAATTGATTAGTCATGATTTTATTTTTTAGGGTGCACAAACTAGCCTAGGATTTAGTGCCTTGGAATAAGATCTTGTGAGTAAACTTCTCCAAAGAAATTAAATCAACATATGTGTCTGAGAGAGGGAGTTGAGAAGTCCATTGTATAATTGGTAATATCAGGAGGCTCCACTCACACTGGAGTTAATCATGAGGTCACACGAAGTTAGTTGAAGGGATAACCCCTGGATACTCACCTAGTGCCAGAGATATTTCTGTGGATTTATTCATATTTGGGGATCTTGCTAGTACCCATACCTCTGTGAGAGGCAGTGCTTTCAAGGTTTCGAGATTTGCTACCCTGCCCATATGGTGATCCAGACTTATCACTTCTCTCCTGTGCATCGGTTATATAATGGTTTATTAATTTCTTGAATTAGGTATCTCATAGGTTACTTGCATGGATTATTCTGCTTGTATCCTGAGTCAGATAGGGGTCGGACAACACACAACCTTTATGGAGGATTACCTCTCTGGGGGGATCTGACCGATTGGTTGTTAAGGCTATGAGGGCTCTTATAACTAATTTTGTAACCTCCAAAATTTAGTAGGGAGTCTCAGGTCCCTCTTGGATGAGATGTAACTTCTTTAGTGAGGGAGGCCACTCAACCACCTTAGCCCATTTGCATGCATATTGGTCGTTTGAAGTTTTTTTTGGTATGCTCTTTGACTACTGGTTGGCCTTAGCATATATTTTTATTCGTTGGAGAGTCATAAGTCGTCGTAGAGTCGGATCAACTTCCTTAGAGGACTCGTCGGTTGTTACAGTTACCACCGGTTTTCAAGTTCTTGCCTTCTAAAAAGCATAGAGTTATCAGGAGTGGTACACAGACATCCAATTTTCATACTTGTGGTTCCACAAGGATGAGTACTGAGTATAGTCTTTAGAACACTGGGATTTCTTCGACTCCCAATCCTACTATAGTTAATGGCACCCTTTCGACACCTGCAACTGCTACAGTTGCAGTGCTAGAGGCTTATACCGGTACTATGGCTCGACCTGTAGTTAATGATTCCTCTCTTGCATCAAACCCTTTTGGGGGTTTCGGTCACTTGACGAGTTACAATGTTCAGACCATCCCTATGGCTTCTAGTCCATTTTCTTATGGTATTCCTAACTTCACTTCAAATTTTTCGACTGCCATCCCAGCTGTTGGCTCTAACACTAACTTTGGAATTGGGGGCACTACACCTCCTTACACTCCATTCCCATTTGGTGGTTCTTATATACCCCAAGCGAATCCTAATGTGGGAAGTGTCCCTATTCTTAACCACAGGTCTAACCCTTCTATGGTTGGATGGAACAACCCTGCTGGCGAACAAGTTCTACCCTATATCCCTATCCCCTCGGTGTCGATTCCGACCAATAATTTTGGCATGATGAATTCTCTTCAATCCTCTGGGTTCCCACCAAGAGGAGGTCAGTCTTACGCTTTGGGCACTCCCCAACCTGGATCTAATCCAGTTGGGGGAAATTTTAACAACCTTCAGCTTGGATCTAATCCAACTGGGGGAAAGTTTCATAACCCTTATCAGAGCATTTCTGCTGGAATGATGCCCAATCCATATTTTATGAATCAGCCTAGAGGAATGTCTTTTAATCCCAAACAAGGTTTTGGTCCTTACCAAAATCCTGGATGGAATGCAGTTCCTAACACACAATATTTCGTGAGAGGATGGGTCCAAGTGTCGCAACCCCATATTCCCTTTCTAGCCACATTTAATTTTCCATATTTGTCTAAACTAATGAATGACCCAGTGAGTCATGATTCTGCATGCCCCCCTGTCCCTACCAAACTTCCGTTAGACATTCCAAAGTTTGAGGGTAAGAATGGTGAGGACCCTGGTGATCACGTCACTACTTTTCACCTTCGGTGCTCATCGAATTCTTTGAATCATGATTCTATTATATTACGATTGTTTCAACGCACTCTCATTGGAGTTGCATCGCAATGGTACATCGAGCTACCTAGGGGGACGTATGGATATTTTCATCAGTTGGTGCTAGCCTTTCTCAACCACTTTCAACTGCCCATTCGTTATGATGTTGGCCTTGAAATTTTGTCTACTTTACACCAGGGTACCTACACTCACATCTCAGACCATATCCAGGAATGGCTGATCCAGATTATTTTCGGCACAAAATGAGAGCAGAGATATAATAAAGAAATGCATAGAGATATCACAGATATTAAATAATATAACACAAATGTATCATCGATGCAACCATAAACACATATATATAGTAATACACAATTTCTATTAATGAAACACATGTACAAAGACTGTAAAAATACAGAGTGAAAGACTCGCTAGAATGGTGGCAGCTTATCTCTGAGAAGAGATGTGACGGCTACTTGCATTCGCAAGAAGATAATTACAATGAGGCTCTAAAGGCCTTTTTAAAATAAACAGGAATGCCCAAAACCCTAGACATCCAAAAACCTAACCCTAGGATATGAAGTGCCAAAAGTCATGTGGGCACTGTTTGGGTAAGTTAGTACATCAACTTCCTGGGGTCGTAACTTTTGCATATGATCTTCGTTTTAGGCGTATAATAGCTCATTGGAAATGTATCATCAAGGAGATTCATTTTGGTGGCCCAATAATGTCTTGTGGCTATCATTGAGAACCTCTATCATGAAAAAACTTCATTTGGGCCCTCAAAATGGCCCCGCATGTTAAAAACTACTAAAAATAGTAAATTGCCAAAATTGCCAGAAAATTGTTTCGAGCCAGTCAGAAAAGGTGGGTGGCCACCAATATCCACTTGGATCAATACGCCCTCCTTAGGAAGAAATGGTATCCATTTCATTGAGTTCCGAGGGGAGAGGGAAAAACATTTGTTGAATCTGCATCTTGGTGAGCTGCTTGCTTTGCTAGAGACGTCACGTTGCTCAGTTTGTGGAAGTCTGTCATGAACCTGTTGAGGATGAGGCTATTCAACAAGTCAGGCTACATGAGAGGACGGTGTGCAGAAGGAATATTTGTGCTTTGTTGCAACCTTGTCAACCTACTTCTGTTGGATAGAAGGTGCTTGGGGCAAGGTTGTAGTGGTTCCAATGTCGTTCTGTTCCCCTTTTGAATAGATTGTGAAGAAGCTGAATTTTGCAGTATGAGATACCACCTTGCTACACTTTTTTGGTGGAACAGTAGTCAGAAATACCTATGGTATTCTATATAGATGACCCCCCAAAGTAACAATGACACTGCATGGTCGAGACTCATAAACAACATGGCGCTTCCACATATATGGTTGGCCCAAGAGAACATCACAAACATCCAGTGGGGAAACATCACATAATACCTCATCCTTGAAGGGTTGGATGTCGTATGTCAATCGACACTGTTGGCTGACACAAAGATCTTATCCTCGGTGAAGTCACCCGATGTTGTATGGCTGCGGGTGTGGTGTTGTCGACAATCCCAACTGTTTGATGACATTTGTTGAGATGAGGTTCTTTTGGCTTCCGCTATCAACAATAAAATGCAGCGGGATCCCCTTCACCCACATCTGTGAATGAAAAAGGTGCTCCCCCTCTTTAGGACGTATTGGTTCTTCTGGTTGAATTGTCGCAGTCGCAACAATAGTAGTGGGGTCTACGTCAATGATCTATCCTTTACCCATATTTTCAGAATCAGATTTTGAATCAGTGTTCAGCTCCTTGTCTTTGATCTCGATGACCAATGACTGTTTTGAACGACATTGATCGGTGTTGTGTCAAGGGATTTTGTGGAAATCACCCCATTTTCTGGTGTCCTTCTTTGTCTTCCCGTGACCCTTCTTTTCCTGTGGCTTGGACTAGTTTTCAGGAGACTGTTTGTTAGGGATGTCTTTATCAAACTTTGGTTGTTGCGGATTTTCAGACCCAAACTCCCGTTTGTTCTGGTGCTTAAATTTCTGCTCGATTTTAACAGCATATCGATAAGCAACACCAAGTGATGAGATTCCCAGAAAATCCATTTCAGTTTGGATGTATCTGTGTAGAGCCCCACGGTATTTCAGAATGAAATGTCATTCAGAGTCTTTGATACCCAGCTTGGTGCGCAAGGTATGGAAGGTATTGGAGAACTCCAGAACTACTTGACCCCTTTCTTTCCGCAGTGTGGTCCATCTCATGTATTGGTCCTCATAGTTTCCAATAGGGTAATATTGTTCCTTTATCGCATCCACAAAAAAATCCCAAGTTGGCTCGGCCCCATATATTCTAGATTCCTCTATGGAAATTTTCTCCCAGTAAGTTTCCCACCAATTTTTGACATGGGGAAGAGATTTAAGAAGTGCGAAGGAGATCTTTTCTCTGTCGGAAAAATTGTGAATAGAGAAATAACCTTCTAGAATATTTAGCCATTTGTCTAGGGCTTCTGCATCTATTTGTCCTTCAAATATAGGAATACCAAAATTAACTTATACCTTGAAAGGTGAGGTGCCTCCAAAGTGGCCTCTTGATGAATATGCACCTGTTGCTATCGGTAGGCATTGAAGGATGTGGGAAAAATTCTCCATCATTTCATCCCTCTGTCGTGTGAGAGCTTGCTCAAGCAATAAACTGATAGGATCATCTGCTCCGTCATTTTTGTTTTCTTCCGCCATTGAGGGTTTCTTGGGTGTGTGAGAGAGATTGTCCTGAAGAGAGACAAGCTTGAGACCCAAATTTCTATACTCGTAGCTCACCAGGGACATGCACTGAAACAAACGATCAAGAACAACTTGCTCTGATACCACTGATCGAGATTATTTTCGGCACGAAATGAGAGCGGAGATATAATAAAGAAATGCACAGGGATATCGCAGATATTCAATAATATAACATAAATGTATCAAATATGAAACCATAAACACATATATATAGTAATACATGATTTCTATTAATGAAACAAATGTACAGAGACTATAAAAATACAGAGTGAAAGACTCGCTAGAATGGTGGCAACTTATCTCTGAGAAGAGATGTGATGGCTACTCACATTCGCAAGAAGATAATTACAATGAGGCTCTGAAGGAATTTTTAAAATAAAAAAGAATTTCAAAAACCCTAGACATCCAAAAACCTAACCCTAGGAGATGAAGCATCAAAAGTCATGTGGGCCTCATTTGGTTAAGTTAGTACATCAACTTCCCGAGGTCGTAACTTTTGCATACGATCTTCGTTTTAGGCATATAATAGCTCGTTGGAAAGGTATCATAAAGAAGATTCATTTTGGGGGATAAATTGTGCCTTGTGGCTATCATTGAGAACCTCTATTTCGAAAAAAAAATCATTTGAGCCCTCAAAATGGGCCCAGAAGTTAAAAACTGCTAAAAATAGTAAATTGCCAAAATTGCCAGAAAATTGTTTTGAGCCAGTCGGAAAAAGTGAGTGGCCACCAATATCCACCTGGATCAATCCTCCCTCCTTAGGAATAAATGGTATCCATTGCGTTGAGTTCTCAGGGGAGAGGGAAAAGCGTTTGTTGAATCTCTATCTTGGTGAGCTACTTGCCTTGTTGGAGACGTCGTGCTGCTCAGTTTGTGGAAGTCTGTCATGAACCTGTTGAGGCTGAGGCTATTCAAAAAGTTGGGCTACATGAGAGGATTGTGTGCAGAAGGAATCTTTGCACTTTGCTGAAACCTTGTCGACCTTCTTCTGTTCGATAGAAGGTGCTTGGGGTGAGGTTGTAGTGGTTCCGATGTTGTTCTGTTCCCCTTTTGAACATATTGTGAAGAAGCTGAATTTTGCAGTATGAGATACTACCTTGCGACACGTTTTTGGTGGAACAGTAGTTGGAACTACCTATGGTATTCTATAGAGATGACCCCCCAAAGTGACAATGACACTACGGGGTCGAGACTCATAAACAACATGGCACTTCCACAGATATGGTTGGCCCAAGAGAACATTATAGACATCTAGTGGGGAAACATCACATAATACCTCATCCTTGAAGGGATGGATTCCATATGTCAATCAACACTATTGGATGACATGAAGATCTCATCCTTGGCGAAGCTACTCGATGTTGTAAGGCTGTGGGTGTGGTGTTGTCGACAATCCCAATTGTTTGATGACCTCTATTGAGATGAGGTACTTCTAGATTTCACTATCAACAATAAAATGCAGTGGAGTCCCCTTCACCCACATTTGTGAATGAAAAAGGCACTCCCCCTCTTTAGGATCTATTGGTTCTTCTGGTTGAAATGTCGCGATCATGACAATAGCAGTGGGGTCTGTGTCAATGATCTGTCCTTTACCCATATTTTCAGAATCAGATTCAGAATCAGGGTTCTTCTCCTTTTCTTTGATCTCAGACACCAATGACTATTTTGAGAGACATTCATCAGTGTTGTGCCAGGGGCTTTTGTGGAAATCACACCATTTTTTGGTGTCCTTCTTTGTCTTCCCATGACCCTTCTTTTCCTGTGGCTTGGACTGGTTTTTTGGAGTCTGTTTGTTAGGGATGTCTTTATCAAAATTTGGTTGTTGCGGATTTGTAGATCCAAACTCCCATTTGTTCTGGTGCTTAAATTTCTGCTCGATTTTAACAGCATATCGATAAGAAACACTGAGTGCTTAGAAGCCCAGAAAATCCATTTTAGTTTGGATGTATCTGTGTAGAGCCCCACGATATTTCAGAACCAAATATCATTCAGTGTCTTTGATACCCAGCTTTGTGCACAAGGTATGGAAGGTATTTGTGAACTCCATAACTGCTTGGCCCCTCTCTAACCGCAGTGTGGTCCATCTCATGTATTGGTCCTCATAGTTTCCAATAGGGTAATATTGTTCCTTTACCACATCCACAAAAAAATCCCAAGTTGGCTTGGCCCCATATATTCCAGATTTCTCTGTGGAACTTTGCTCCCAGTAAGTTTCCCAAAAATGTTTGACATGGGGAAGATATTTAAGAAGTACAAAGGTGATATTTTCTCTATCGGAAAAATTATGAACAGAGAAATAACCTTCTAGAAGATTTAGCCATTTGTCTAGGGCTTCTGCATCTATCTGTCCTTCAAATATAGGAATATCAAAATTAACTTGTACCTTGAAAGGAGAGGTGCCTCCAAAGTGGCTGCTTGATGAAGATGTTCTTGCTGCTATCGGCAGGCATTGAAGGATGTGGGAGAAATTCTCCATCATTTCGTCCCTCTGTCGCATGAGAGCTTACTCAAGCAACAAACTGATAGGATCGTCTGTTCCATTATTTTTATTTTCTTCCGCCATTGAGGGTTTCTTGGGTGTGCGAGAGATATTTTCCTCAAGAGAGACAAGATCGAGACCGAAATTTCTATACTTGGACCTCGTCGGGGATATGCACTGAAAAAATTGATCAAGAAGAGCCCGCTCTGATACCACCGATCTAGATGATTTTCGGCACAAAATGAGAGTGGATATATAATAAATAAATGAAAAGAGATATCGCAAATATTCAATAATATAATAGAAATTTATCAGAGATGGAACCATAAACAGATATATACAATAATACATGATTTCTATTAATGAAACAAATGTACAAAGACTGTAAAAATATAGAGTGAAAGACTCACTAGAATGGTGGCAGCTTATCTCTGAGTAGAGATGTGACGGTTACTCGCATTCGCAAGAAGATAATTACAATGAGGCTCTGAAGTCCTTTTTACAATAAATATGAATACCAAAAACCCTATACATTCAAAAACCTAACCCTAGGAGATGAAGCGCCAAAAGTCATGTGGGCCCCATTTGGGTAAGTTAGTACATCAACTTCCCGACGTCGTAACTTTTGCATACGATATTCGTTTTAGGCGTATAATAGCTCATTGGAAAGGTATCCTCGAGGAGATTCATTTTGGGGGCTCAATAATTTATTGTGGCTATCATTGATAACCTCAATGTCAAAAATCCTTCATTTGGGCCCTCAAAATGGCCCCGAAAGTTAAAAACTGCTACAAATAGTAAATTGCCAAAATTGCCAGAAAATTGTTTTGAGCCAGTCCAAAAAGGTGGGTGGCCACCAATATCCACCTAGATCAATCCTCCCTCCCTAGGAAGAAATGGTCTCCATTTCATTGAGTTCCCAGGGGAGAGGGAAAAGTGTTTGCTGAATCTGCATCTTGGTGAGTTGCTTTCCTTGCTGGAGACGTCGCGCTGCTCAATTTGTGGAAGTTTGTCATGAACCTGTTGGGGCTGATGTTGTTCAACAACTAGGGCTACATGAGAGGAAGGTGTGGAGAAGGAATATTTGCACTTTGCTGCAACCTTGTTAACCTGCTTCTGTTGAATAGAAGGTGCTTGGGGCGAGGTTGTAGTGGTTCCAATGTCTTTCTGTTGCCCTTTTGAACAGATTGTGAAGAAGATGAATTTTGCAGTATAATATACTACCTTGCGACATTTTTTTGGTGGAATAGTAGTTGGAAATACCTATGGTATTCTATAGAGATGAC
Source organism: Picea sitchensis (assembly GCA_010110895.2). Lineage (NCBI taxonomy): Eukaryota > Viridiplantae > Streptophyta > Pinopsida > Pinales > Pinaceae > Picea > Picea sitchensis. Next base: position 11,628 of record SNQJ01S0106276.1, on the reverse strand, counting down.
CCCCCAAAGTAACAATGACACTGTAGGGTCGAGACTCATAAAAAACATGGTGCTTCCACATATATGGTTGGCCAAAGAGAACATCACAAAAATCCAGTGGGGAAACATCACATAATACCTCATCCTTGAAGGGTTGGATGTTGTATGTCAATTGACACTATTGGATGACATGAAGATATCATCCTTGGCGAAGCCACCCGATGTTGTATGGCTGCGGGTGTGGGGTTGTTGAAAATCCCAACTGTCTGATGACCTCTGTTGAGATGAGGTTCTTCTAGCTTCCGCTATCAACAATAAAATTAAGTGGGGTCCCCTTCACCCACATCTGTGAATGAAAAAGGTGCTCCCCCTCTTTAGGATCTGTTGGTTCTTCTGGTTGAATTGTCGCGGTCACAACAAAAGCAGTGGGGTCTACGTCAATGATCTGTCCTTTACCCATATTTTCATAATCATATTCTGAATCAGGGTTCATCTCCTTGTATTTGATATCGACCACCAATGAGATTTTGAGTGACATTCATCAGTGTTGTGCCAGGGGATTTTCTGGAAAGCACACCATTTTCCGGTGACCCTTCTTTTCCTGTGGCTTGGACTGGTTTTCAGGAGACTGTTTGTTAGGGATGTCTTTACCAAACTTTGGTTTTTGTGGATTTGTAGACCCAAACTCCCATTTGTTCTGGTGCTTAAATTTCTGCTCGATTTTAACAACATATCGATAAGCAGCACTGAGTGATGAGATGTCCAGAAAATCCATTTCAGTTTGGATGTATCTGTGTAGAGCCCCACAGTATTTCAGAACCAAATATCGTTCAGAGTCTTTGATACCCAGCTTGGTGCACAAGGTATGGAAGGTATTTGTGAACTCCAGAACTACTTGGCCCCTCTCTTGCCACAGTGTGGTCCATCTCATGTATTGGTCCTCATAGTTTCCAACAGGGTAATATTGTTCCTTTACCGCATCCACAAAAAATCCCAAGTTGGCTCGATCCCATATATTCCAGATTCCTCTATGGAACTTTTCTCCCAGTAAGTTTCCAAGCAATGTTTTACATGGGGAAGAGCTTTAATAAGTGAGAAGGTGATATTTTCTTTGTCAAAAAATTTGTGAACAAAGAAATAACCTTCTAGAAGATTTAGCCATTTGTCTAGGGCTTCTGCATCTATCTGTCTTTCAAAAACAAAAATATCAAAATTAACTTGTAACTTGAAAGGTGAGGTGCCTCCGAAGTGGCCACTTGATGAAGATGCACATGTTTCTATCGATAGGCATTGAAGGTTGTGGGAAAAATTCTCCATCATTTCGTCCCTCTGTCGCGTGAGAGCTTGCTCAAGCAACAAACTGATAGGATCGTTTTCTCCGTCGTTTTTATTTTCTTCCACCATTGAGGGTTTATTGGGTGTGAGAGAGCGATTTTCCTCAAGAGAGACAAGCTCAATACCCAACTTTCTATACTCGGACCTCATCAGGGACATGCATTGAAAAAAATGATCAAGAACAACCTGCTTTGATACCACTGATCTGGATTATTTTCGGCATGAAATGAGAGTGGAGATATAATAAAGAAATTTACAGAGATATCGCAGTTATTCAATAATATAATAGAAATGTATCAGATATACAAACATAAACATATATATATACTGTAATACATGATTTCTATTATTGAAACAAATGTACAGAGACTGTAAAAATACAGAGTGAAAGACTCGCTAGAATGGTGGCAGCTTATCTCTAAGAAGAGATGTGACGGCTACTCACATTCACAAGAAGATAATTACAATGAGGCTCTGAAGGCCTTTTTACAATAAATAGGAATGCCAAAAACCCTAGACATCCAAAAACCTAACCCTAATATATGAAGCACCAAAAGTCATGTGGGCCCCATTTGGGTAAGTTAGTACATCAAATTCCCAGGGTTGTAACGTTTGCATATGATCTTCATTTTAGGTGTATAATAGCTCGTTGGAAATGTATCGTCGAGGGGATTCATTTTGGGGGATCAATCATGCCTTGTGGCTATAATTAAGAACCTAGATATCGAAAAACCTTCATTTGGGCCCTCAAAATGGCCCCGGAAGTTAAAAACTGCTAAAAATAGTAAATTGCCAAAATTGCCAGAAAATTGTTTTGAGCCAGTTAGAAAAGGTGGGTGGCCACCGATATCCACCTATATGATTGGCGTAGGTGAAGGAATTTGGTTAAGACTCCTATACCCCCAAAATTTCTTCTAGAATGGTTCCTAAAGTCTTTACACACTCCTATTTCAAAGGACGTTGCTACTTCCAGGGTCTTCAAGGAGGAAGAAGCTATCCTTAGAGCCCAACAATTTGATTTGAAATATGTTCAGTCAAGGATTTTATACCACCTTCTTCTAGATGCACCGTGAACAAATAAAGATCCTAGAAAAACTCCTGGACCTCATGCTGATGGCATTGTAGGGTCTGCCAATGTAAAATCCATAGACTCGAAAATGAAGTCTGTTGGAGGGCCAACCTTGTTTGGATCCTCCAAACCCACCCTATCGACGAATGTACATTATGTGCAGTCATAGAAGAACCCAAATGGTGACCAACAACCAGATGGGAATAAAAGGAAAGGTCAAAATAATTGTAAGGGTGGGAAGAATAATAATAAACCCAAGGACAAAGATAATAATGGGAAACAGATTGATAATGCTAGAGAGGGCAAGAAAGAGAAACGTAAGGTGAAGTTTCCTTGTAAAATTTGTATCGATGATCACCTTACACACTTATGCCCCAAACTTGCGGAGGTGGCGAGGCTTTTAAATCTACCGCCCACTGTGATGACGAACCCATTCCCACACAACAAGCACTTAGACTTGAGCTCTTCGAATGCTAGAAATGTGTCCAGTGGAAGTCAAAACCCACCATCGCAAGATGGCGATCATGTGTGCATCAATATGGTCTACGTGAAAATTGACATAGACACCTGCTCTCGTGATTATAGCTCTTCAAAAGTGAGTACTAGCCTAGAATCTCCCCCTCCACCCCCGGAGATGAACTTACAGATCGAGAAACCAGAGCCACCACCTCATATTATGAAAGGATTACTCAAGCGCTCTACCCACAACCCTAATGCTAGAGTCGCCCATAACTACTTTATTGTTGAGGATCTGGGCCAAACCTCTTGTGCAATGTTGGCTTTGGAGGTACTCCAGATGTGTCCATCATAGAGGAATGCCTTACTCTCTGCCTTAGGAGCTCTAGAACCTTGTGGCTTGAAAGTTTTCAAGTTTGATGTCACAGATGTGAAGCCTCACTTATCCTACCATGTGGCTTTTTAAATCCACGTGGAGTATTCCAAGTATACTATCAAACGAGCGGTTGTTGATGAAGGTGTTGCCACTTGCGTGATGTCCCTGGTTTGTTGGAAAGATATCGGTTCTTTGACCATATCCAAGTCACCGAACATGTTGACTACATTTGATGGTCATTACATCCTCCCTCATGGTATTCTCCCCATATTTTCGATCCAATTAGGTGGGAAGACGGTAGAGGTGGAAGTAGAGGTAGTTGATGCACCTATCGATTATAACTTGTTACTAGGTCACAATTGGACCTATTCTATGGTCACTGTTGTATCGTCTATTTTTCCTGTACTTTGTTTTCCTCATCAAGTGGAGATCATGAAGATCGACCAATTATCCTTTGCATACTCTAGTATTAACGCATCTGTTGGACCAGCGATCCCTGTGATAAAAAATTCTCAGCTGGCAACTGAGAATATCAGTGTCAGAATGTATTCTTCCCTCATAGGTACTTTCGACTTCTTGGCACCGATCCATCACATTTACGCCATGTCTAGTAGGTATGATTCAACTGGAAGGTCCATACCTTTCCTCACTTCCTATTTTAGTGATCCATGGACCCTACCTTCTCCGAATTCATCGGGTGAAGGACAGTTGCACGTTGGCATGGATATGCCACTATTGACAACGAAGATTGTGTATCAAGCCATTCTTGACTCCTCCATTGATCTCGATCCTGTTACCTCGTAGACGGATGAGGATGATCCCGTTCTTAGGCATGTATGGGCCACCTCGTTATCTTGTTCACATGATTTATTAAATGAGACTCTGCCTTTAGAAAAATCCATCCTCAAAGCCATGAATGGTTCCAAGAGACCTTGGGATGACATGCATCATCGATCTTATTTTCTCTCAAGTCTTGAAAGAATTGAGCAAGATGATTTTCAATCTATCTTGAGTGAGATAGTCAGTCACGCCGTAGTTCCACTTGATACACACAACATTTATGCCAAAGGAAATATGGCGAGTATTTCTCCTACCACCCCGATCGATATCTCTCATACCCCTTGGCAAGATTGAGAACATAAATATAGGTGTAGATTGTTTGCCAGAAGAGATTCTGATCTACACCAACCTCTTTAAAGAATTTCGAGATGTATTCACTTGGTCATACGAAGAGATGCCAGGGATCGACCCTCATATTGTCGAACATGAGATTAGGACTTATCTAGATGCTAAACCTGTTCGACAATGTCTTAGAGTTGTTAATCCTAGGAAGGCCCCCACTATTAAGGCAGAGGTGGAGAAGCTACTTAATGATGGTTTCATATACCCAGTTCCCTTGATCGAATGGGTATCCAACCCCATTCCTATGAATAAAATGCAAGGAACCATCTGTGTGTGTATGGAATTTCACGACCTAAACAAGGTTTGTTCTAAAGATAACTTCCCCACTCCGTTCATTGATCAGATTCTCGATGCGTGTGCAGGAAGTGAAATATTTTCCTTTATGGACGGTTTTTTAGGATATAACCAATTCCAGATCAAACCTGAGGACCAACACAAGACAACATTTATATGTCCTTGGGGTACTTTTGCATACCGGAAAATGCCATTCGGCCTGAAAAACGCAGGAGCGACCTTCCAACGTGCCATGACTTTCGATTTTCACGATCTCAAGCACATAGTCAAAGATTACCTCGATGATCTTGCTTCTCACTCTTGCAAGAGAGTGGATCATGTTACACACCTTCGGTTGGTTTTCAAAAGATGTCGTTACTATAGAATCTGGTTAAACCCTCACAAATGCATCTTTTGCGTTAAGTCTGGTTGTCTCTTAGGATTACTATTTTCCGAGACCGGGATCATGGTAGATCCTCTTAAGGTCGAGGCAATACTTCCATTGCCTCCCCCTTGCAGATTAGACAACTTCAAGGTTTACAGGGGAAAGCTAACTTTCTGCGTCGGTTTATAGTGAATTATGCCAATATCACCAAGGGTTTCATGCACCTATTGAAGAAAGATACTCCTTTTATATGGGATGAGCAAGCCCAAGACTCTTTAAATGCTTTAAAGAAAGCCTTAGTATCGGCCCCTCTGCTGAAATCTCCTGATTATAGTAGAGATTACTTGTTGTATATTGCCGTGTTTGAAGAGACGATTGGTATGGTTCTAGTTGAGGAGGATGATGAGCTCCATGGGCACATCATCTACTATCTTAGTCAGAATTTAGTCAGACTTGAGTGTAATTACTCTCACATTGAAAAGCTAGCTTTGGTTTCCATTCACGCAGTCCAACGTTTACAACACTATATATTGCTTACAAGACTACTGTGGTTGCCGATGTCAATCCGTTTCAATATGTCCTCAGTAGGCATATCATAGGCGGGAAATATAATAAATGGATTGTCATCTTACAAGAATTTGATCTCGACTTTGCTTCGACCAATTCCAAAAAATCACTAGTTTTTACAGAGTTAATATCCGATTTTCCACGATTAGATGAGGATGTTATCCATGTTGATTCATTTGTAGATGAACAGATTTTCCTTGTCTCATCATCTGACCCTTGGTATGGAGACATTGTTTTATATCTTCAAACCTTGAAGTTCGCTCAATATCTCTTGCGAGATGATCAACGACATGTTAGATACCAAGGCAAAAAGTATACCACCGTCGGTGACACTTTGTATCACTGAGGAATAGATAGTATCTTACATCGCTGCTTAACTCACGAGGAAGCTGAGTCATTCCTAAATGATTGCCACAAAGGGGCTTATGGTGGTCATCTATCTGGGCTTGCGACAACCGAAAAAATCCTGTGAGTCATTTACTTCTGGCCCACCATCTTTAAAGATTGCATTGAAGCAGTTAAGAAGTGTCACCCCTACCAGGTGTTCACTCAAAAAATGCGCTCACACCCAGCCCCCCTTCACCTAGCCATTACCATCGGTCCCTTCACCAAGTGGGGTGTAGATTTCATCGATTGCAACCCAACTTCGGCCGGGGGGCATCAACACATTATCATGGCTGTCGAATACTTTACCAAGTGGGATGAAGCCATGCCTACTATAAAATTCGATGGGAAGAATGCAACCTTCTTCGTGTTCAACCAAATTATCACCCGGTTCGGTATCCTGAGTGAGATTGTCACCAATCATGGAAGTCACTTTCAGAATGAAATGATGGTAGAACTAGCATACAAGTCGGGGTTTAGACATGGTCACTCAGCTCTTTATTACCCCCAGGAAAATGGGAAAGTAGAGGCCTTTAACAAGTCTCTCAAGACCATTTTTCAAAAAACTGTCAGCTGGAGTAATTCCGATTGGCACATCATGCTATATCCTGTGCTTTGGGCATACCGAACCTCGGTCAAGGCTGCCACCGATTTTTCCCCTTTTCAGTTAGTACACGGTGTGGAGTCGATACTTCCTATTGAATGCAAAATCCCTTCTCTCAAGTTGGCAGTCGAGCTCCTACTTGACATTTTAGATTTAGAGAGATGCCTCGTGCACCTAGAGAGTCTTGACGAGCAGCATCGAGACGCCTTTACGACTATCAAAGCAAACAAGAAATGTGTTAAGGTTCAGTACGACAAGTTTGTTTGTCCCCAGTTGTATGCTGAGGGTGACTTGGTCCTCTTGTATGACCAAGCCAAAGAATCTCTAGGGGCAAGCAAGTTTAAACCCATGTGGCACGGTCCTTATATTGTGTGACGTGTTCTAGAAAAATGAGCCTACGAGTTGGAAGACTATGAAGGGAATAAATTGGCCGAGCCCAAAAATGGGCTCTACTTGAAAAGGTATTACACTTAAGCCCTAGGCTTGGGTGAAACCCTTTGTATACTAATGTAAATTTGGTGTATATACATATTTTTCACCTTTTATTTTTTTCTTTGGCTTGCTTATTGAGTTTTCCCTTTTGGTTGGTAGATGTCAATTGAGTCTTCGGTCTACCTAGGATTCGCAGATGGAGCCAGTTGTCATACATGGAACTTGGCTTCCGCCGCTTGGGTGATTTACTCACCCGAGGGTCTGTTGGTTTCTTCAGGTGGCGTATGCCTAGGGAAATCGACGAACAATGTGGCTGAATATAGCGTCGTCATAGAACTTTTGCATGATGCCATCTCACATGGTATTTAAACTCTAGAGGTTTGCCTGGATTCTCAGTTAGTAGTATGTCAGTTGAGCGGTCATTACCATGTGTGTGATTCTATGTTCCTCTGTCGATTCCTACGGGTACGTCTTTTAGAATGACAATTTGATTTTATTACATATTTTCACATCCCTAGAAGTTCTAATCATATATCTGATGCCTACACAAATTATGTTTTAGTTTGGCATTTTTCACATTAATAAAGTAAAGAAAACCATTAAATCAATGTACACATTGTAAGATATGAGTAAATCCGAAGATCCCTCTTTATATATTTCAAAAATATATGGTGTTTATATTACAAAATTGGGGCTAAAACCCTCGAAATACATATACAACCGATATACACATCCCATGACATCTACGCCTGTGGCGCCAGATACGTTCATGATAGAAAACCATGGTGTTTGCGAGACATCGGAAGAGTCGTACCCATTCTCCAGGTACACCAACAACCTACCACTACATGGCTTCAGGTAGATCCTCTACCTGAACCATAGGAATCCCCTATGTCAGATGAGACAGGTTGCCCTGCACGTTCTATAGGACTCTCTCTTCTTCTCCTCCCACTACTTCATCTCCTCGATACGTCCGTCTATGTCGTCGTAAGAATCCCTCTGGCCATTGCGGATCCACATCTACAATCACAAGTATCTAGTTAATATTCAAACATCATCCAAAAATATTTTTGTTTCCTTAAATACAAAAAAAATGAAATATGTAATTTTTTTTTACATATGGCACCATAAGCAGCCCTTGGTGGAAGTGACATATTTGGGTCTCCTCTGAAATTTATTGTTGCATAGGGATAGTCGTCCATTGTCTCTGCCACCAGAAGAAAAAATCATCATTGTAGGGTGTCGACACCCTACCTCCTCCCTGTCGTTTCATGAATTTGATCCACCGCTCCATAGCTGGATCACGTGGTCCCCTAGGAAGGATCTCCACTCTAGGTTCCATACCTGGGACCCGCTCAAAAAAGAAACTGCAATGGATAGAGGCAAACTCGAAGTTTGTCTTACCCCCCTACTTGTACTCTGTCAACTGACCTTTCATATTGGTCAGTAGTGAGGTACACCAATCATAGACAGTGGGCCTCACACACTCCAGTGCGTAAAACATAAGTGGTCTTGATGCCTGATGTAGCGAGGTCGATCCTATGATCCTGGTAAGCAAGAGCACAATAATCTTCAGGATGAGGTTACGTATAGCCTGGATGGGGATTTGGCTTCCCACCATGGGAGTCCCTAAAACATAGTGGGCCTCGATGTACTCCTCGACCTTCATCCCACTCGCTTCCCCCCACAACTTGAGGTCCACAATCTCTCCTTGGCGTGAAATTACGGTCAAGAAGTAGATGTCCTCTACTTTGATCCTTAATGGTTGTCCATCAAGGATAAATCTCTCTCTACCAGGATCCCAATAGCCCACCAACATATCCAACAACCTCACTTGGGCCCTCATCCCTTTGAGATCCCAAAAATTGTACAAAGCACATCGTTTTAGAGCTACTTGAGTCACCGGATATTGATCCACTTGCATCTACCTCCTCAAGTTCTCACTCTCTCCATTCCAACACCATCGTGCAAAAAAAAATCATTTTTGAGTTAAAAACACTTCTTTTTTTCCATTTGCATACGTATACGCGATTTATCCACAAACAGTTGCGGGTAGGGCTTGATAGACTCCCCATGTGGTTCACACAGGGGCGTATATCTAGTCGTATACGCGACCAATTCAGAGAAACCAACATATATCGAAAACTCCAAATTGCACCCTCGAAAAGTAACAAAATAGATCCTAATTCAAAAATGTAAACCATTGAATTTGAAGAGGATGGGATGAAGAGTTACTTGATCCAGACGATTCGTGATTCCGTTGCCTATCGCTCCTACAATCGCCATTTGAATACTGGAGGTTTTTTAGTCCAAATTGCACTATTTGGGTAAAAATGAAAATGATACAGTAATTTTTTATTTTATTACTATTTATAAGCTATTTTTACCCACTTGATATAGTTTTACACTATTTTTTCACGTAATGGATTAATTCAAGAATGGTTTTAAGGTGGTTTTTGCAGTTTTGACTCAATTTTCTTTCGGATTTCAACGTCATAGTTGACCATTCATCTCCTCGGGCAGGTATATTCATAACCTAACATATAGAATATGTATCTACTCCATCGTGCACTTTTGCATTATCCTTCGACTACCACTTTTACGCCTTAGGTACAAACCCATTTATTTCAACTCATAACCCCCCATCGTTTATTAATAGCGTCTTTAATAAATGGTAGAGACTTACCAAACATGGGTACCCTAGCTAGAACCTCTTTGTCATTTGGTGCCCATGCTGAGTTTTTCCTTAGGACCGAGAGTCCATTATAATTCAATACATGACTATATGATGAGCCTCATTTCTCATTCATGCACATGTGGCCTTTTTACCCATGGACTCCCTAAAATGAGTCTTAGTTAAGCTCTTTTCCGACTCGTCCAAAAACTAAAAAGATTGTCGAGTGATTTGTCCCTTTCACGCTCATTAAAGTTGGATTTGAAAGGTCATGAGTCTTAGTTAAGCTCTTTTTCGACTCGCTACCAAAAACTGAAAAGATTGCCGAGTGAACTTGTCTTTTTCACACTCATAAATTGAATTTGAAAAGACGTCTATTTGGCACAAGTTTGCCCCTTTTTCACACCAAGTAGACTAAAGATATAAAAAAGGACATTTTTTGGCATTAATTTGTGATTGCATCTCATGCCCACACTTGCAGTATTGAGCCTTTAGCCAGTTCTCTCTTTGCGTTATAAAGAATTGCCTAAGAAGTTTGCACCCTCAACCAAGCAGATCCTTGTTTATATCCTTTGCAATTTGACACCCTATACCCTGGAGGGAACATCACCCTGAGTGTCCATCTCCTACATGAATTTCCTTGCATTAAGAATAGGTACATTCCACTGCTGGAACTAGTTTTTCTTACTTGCGACACTCGTTCCCTCCTCTGTATCATAACATTCATTTGTTATGAAAAAACAAAAAAGGACGGGAGGGAAGGGAATATTATATTGTAATTGGAAGCAGTTGTGTCACCTTTGAATAGAGCACAAAGTTATTGAGTCCTTGTCTCATCATAATTTTGGGTTTATCATGGCCTTAGGAAACTGATCTCGCTACAGAGATTTCTCTAATGACTGGTTACTCTTCCAGTCCCTATAGAGAATGTTATTGATGCCTCCTGCATCTAATTGTCACATCATTGAGTCCATGCTGCTGGATACCACCATTTGTCTCATGCTCTTGTTCAATGGAAGTCTATCAACCTGTGTCGGCCACTCCTCATAAATCTTGAATTTGCATGTCGGCCATACCCTCAGTTTGTCTAAGAATCACATGATACTTTGGTATTATCATGCACCCTGGCCCTACTTCCATCATTGGTAGGTCACCTTGAACCCAACAATCAACTTTTCATCATTGGTCATTGACTAGGTGGTTTCCCTTGTGTTCGACGACGAGACATCTATTCACAGTTTGGGATTCGTGCAGTGTCTTGGATGCCATTAACCTTATTGGTGGTTTCCTCGCCTTTGTCAACAATTTTTCATCATTGGCTACTATTCTGAGGGTCCTTTTCATGTACCGCTTGCATTTGGCACACGCAAAAGATGCATAGATTCGTTGGTTCATGAACATGTTCTTCTTCTGATCTCCACCAAATCATGAAGCTCCTGCTTTGTTCCTTGTGATGACTGATGAGAGATGCGTCAATTCTCTCATTTCAGCGGGTCTCTTTCCATCGATTTCAGCTCATTTATTTTGGATATGGGACCTAGAGTTTTATGAGTACCTTGAGGTTTGCAGTCATTAGTGGAAGGCTCTCTCACCATTGACAGATGGGAATACATCAATGTCTCCTGATCAATGGATTTCTCAAGGATTCGATACCAACTCCTTTATTCACACTTGTAGAAATGTACTAAGTGCCTTGATACCTACTTTCATTATTGGTAGGATGTCTTGCATTTGTTAACAATATACCTCAATGACCGGTAATCAAATGATGTCTCATCATGTTTGACCTCAACTCCTTTATTCACATGATGTAGACTTGTATCTTTGGCGGATAGTGTATAAGACTTGAAGACAACACTATGGGGCTGCAACTTTACTGAGCTGTTGCTTCCCATTCATTGGAACGATACCT
>SNQJ01S0106275.1:18182-29486 GCA_010110895.2 Picea sitchensis | reverse complement strand
AACTTGGTGAAAGTTGAAATTTCACCTAAAACTCACTAAAGCATTTGTAGTAACATTTTTTGAAGCTCACTGAGGATTTATTGGGTCGAGTTGAGGAAATATTTTTGTATAGAGAAACAAACCTTACCCTAGTTCTCTCAACAGTTCTCTCATATTTACAATTTATCAAAGTTGAAATTTTAAGGTTTCAGGCTTGCTGACATCTTCCTTGACATTGAACCATTCTATTTCAAATTTTGTGATATATTCATGTGTTGATTGTCTTCTATCTCAAATTAGAAGACAAGCTGGATGGTGCTACAAACTTTAGAGGTATGTAATTGTACATAAGTTATATCATGAGGGTGTTTGCAGGAGATGCACACTTGGAAAAATGACCTTTCTCCAAGATGTCGCAGTATATCCAAAGGGATCTTGAATATAGTGCATTCAGAGGAACAACACACCCTCCTTAAGAATTCAGAATCCAGGTTTGATATTTCATATTTTTTCACCTTAAGTAAATGTTGTAACCATGAAAACAATCTTTAGAGTTCTATTACTGATGAGTAATTTTTCTATCAAATGCTTAGTAACACTTGAAGATTGTCAATACAATGGTCATTATGTAAATGCTCAATGTTCAAGTACTAATGATGCACTTATTTTACAAAGATGAAATTGATCTCTTCTAGGAGATGTTATTGTTTTGTTCCATGCATGTCACCATGCAGGAATGATTTATAACAACAATGGAAAAGTATTGTTCTTGTTCCTGTTTTGGGTAGGTTGCCATGGATGAATAATTGGTCACAACACTATAAAAGTGTTGTTCTTGTTTCTTATCCTTGTTTCTGTTCTAGGAAGGTCACAAATGATAGAATTGAGAGGGATTTGTAGTGAAGATTGCAGGAGGAAACATATTAGATGGTTTCTAGTTTGAATACATGTAGCAAACTATCTAGACATCACGTTGTGTACATGATAGTATACATCCACGTACTGAAGGAGAAGAGGATGAAGTTAGAACCTTCTAGAAAGGATGCTTTTGGGGGATACAAAATGTTCCACATGGATATTGATTGTGAGGAGTAGAAGGCTCCAAAGAATGATCTTGAATATCCCTCTAGTTCAGTTGTTCACTCTTTAGATCATCAGGGAGAGTCGGTAGAGATAGAAGGGTTAGTGGATTTAACTAGAGATGTTGTAGTAACCAGCTAGGGGCCAACATGGTTTCATGATACTTTTCAATATGTAGTAATACATTCAACTCCCCGTGATACTTTCAAGGAGAGAAAACCAAACTCAAATATTCTCATAGAATCATAGTTATGAGAAGAAGTAGGTGGCTCCACTAGTGGTGAGGCAGACGACCCCATTGGGCATCATTGGTTGCTTGGTAGTTGTGTGCAATACGACATAAGTCAAACTTTTATCAACTATCTTTAGTGTGAAGGGAGTGTGCACCTAAAGTCACTAATCTCATATTTGATTTGAATCATAACTTGATTCAAAAGGATAGATGACATTAATTTGATGTCACCACTCTTTGTATACCATTATTTTAGATTGGAAATAGATGTATGGAAGAACTAATTCCTTGTGCCATGATCTTGTTATCTCGTTAAAGTTGTTTTTCTATTTAAAAAGAATCTGCAATTCTATGTTAATTTAAGTTGTACTTTATTTGATTAAGATTAATGTACTTTGTTATGCTGAAAAATGTTAAGGTGTTTTATTACTAGTTATACCTTTACCTTTCACAAAACACTTTCTCATTCTCAAACTTCCATAAAGATTATGTTAGTGTCTAGATGACTAACTCACTATAACCAACTTGGTTATAATGTCTTAGTGTGGCCTAAGTCATATCACTTGACCAATATATTAGAGGATAAACAACCTTTGAAAACTTAATAGACACTAGCCAAATTGAGTCGTATAACTAAATCCTTAGAAGATAAACAACCTTTGAAAACTAAATAGACCCTAGTTAATATGTATTATTATGTTATAAGATTTTATTTGTTTTTAATTAAAAATGTTGAATTACTATGTTATAGAGTTAAAAAGTCAATCTAATTAATATGTAGTATTATGCATTATACAAAGAATTCTTGTATTTCAAAACAAGGATTTATATAATATGAGTTTTTTTCTTAGAGGTTATATTGAAATCTAGAGAGTAGTATATGCATATGTTTATAAACTTTAATAATTAAATATCTTTGTGAAAAGAGTATCTTATGCCACAAGCAAGAAATCTTGTAAACCAATTTGATGTTTAACTCAACTTAACTTTAAAATTAAATTATTATTATTATTATTATTATTATTACTATTATTACTATTATATCATTATTTTATTTGAAAATAAAGCATAACATTTCCAATAAATGTTTGAATTGCACTCATCCAAAAGATTATTAGGACATGGTCTAACATGCTATCAAACCTTGCACATGTTTTAAAATCACTAACCATTCATCATTTTTTAATTTTGGTGGTTGGTCCACCAAATGGGCTGACCATCCCATGCGTTACCCAAATATAAGGAGATGGTTGAATTCAGTAAATACTATAAACACCCACTCAAATACCACCCATTTTTTCATCAAGAATATTTTCGTTTCAGGGATTAGCTACTTATGATTATATTTCTCCTCTATAAAGACTATGACAAATGGGGGATGTATGCAATTAAAGGACTTGGTAGGAACATAACTAAAGGGAATGATCAATGGTAGTTGACTAAAACTATATTGGGACAATCAAACTACTAACCCTTAAAAGTTACAGTGTAGTAAGAAAACTGTGTATATAGTGTACTATAGTAGATATTAGGAAAGAAAACTGATAAAAAGAAATAAAAATTGGAAAAGGAATAAAAAGGAACAAAAAAATATAAAAAGAACAAAAACACAAAAGAGGCAAAGGTTGAATAAACAAAAGTAAATTGGGAAAAAATTGGCGCTCAAAAATTATTGTGACAACATCAAAAGACGGTGAGCAGGAAGTGCACGCAAAAAGTGAAAAACAATTACGACCAGGTCTATAAAGTGTGGAAAGCATACGTTAGTTCAACACTTAGTTATTTTTTTAGCACAAAGTGAGATGCAAGTGTGTGCCATATCTATAATTGTGCAAAGAAGTGAGTGAGTGTGCGAGTTCGATAAAAGATGACACCGCCAAATTTTGGTGCTCCATGCCAGTACGTACGGGGTACTCCACAAGTCCAGAGGAGCAAGGAAAGTATGAGAGATCCCGAGAACATGGTCGATATTGAAGATGTCATTACTTCGAAAACAGGGTCAATCATCTCGACACGAGTTGAAGAGGAAAAATCAATAGCGCTCCAAGGGGAAGTAGGGTAGACTTCCGGGACCCAAAATGGTATCCTGAACCCTAATCCTTAAACACCTACTAAACCTAATGAAACAATGGGTCCGCAAAAAGGTCGTGAATAAGAAGAGGTGTTGGTCGAGGAAATCACCAATCGACCAGAATCCGACAGGGAAGAAGAGGACACACAAAGAACAAAGGCATGCCCATCTGTTGTCAGGAAGAAAAGAAAGGCACGAAACGCCACAGACATCACACTTCGATATCTCCCAGACGCAATGGTAACTATGGTCCTAGATTTGTTTGAAGAAACATACTTAGAAAACACAAGGGAAATTGGACCTGTAGGTAAACCTATAATGGAGCCTGTGTAGTGGACAACAACGCTGTATAACTTCAGAATAATGAACCTGCTTGATATACCGCACTTCGGGCACAGTAAAAACTACATCAAATCATTATTATCCTGGGTACATGGCGACATCATGTGGATGGATAAGCTGGTACAACTGGATGTGGCATTGATCGCCAAGATTACATGATTACCTACGCTCGGTGCATAGCCAGAGGAGTACTTGAATAACAATGTGGGCGAGAAGGAAATTGTTGAGCTGTTAAAAGCACAACTTGAACCGACAGAGGAAACATGGGCATTGTGCTCAAGGACATTAATAGCAATGTGACAAGGTTCATGAGAAAGATTATGTCTTGCAAGTTGATGAGGAAATGTAGGAAAGAAGAAAATCCAATAGGAGTCATAGCAGTAGTCATGTAGTACGCAAAAGGAGTGATGTTCAGTCGGGCACCATACCTCTTGAACCAATTTTTGGTTGATTCGTGATATGCATAGGGTAATGGAAATGAGTTCCAAATTTCTTGGCTCATGATTCTTATAGACTTGACAAGGTGGCAAGAGACAAATTTTTCATCCTTCCTGTATAGGAAAAGAAAATGCTATGTGGCCAAATATGAGTCCCTTTGGTAGGCCAAGGAAAATAAAAATCAACAAGCAAATAACATAGTATTTGTGATGTTGCTCGAAGAAATACAACAATGCACAACAAATGTTAAATGATAGCCAGGTTAAAGGAATGCATACATCACATGTTGATCCAGGCCATAAGGGATCTAAAGAAGGAATGGTTGGAGATGCAATATTGCATCACAAAGGAAGAAATTGACTGGATAATGAGAGATTGGCCAACACAGTAGAATATGCCAGTAGAAAAACAAACAATGAATTCAATCACGACACAACCCACCAAGCCTAAGGGAATGCTTGAAGAAGGTTCCTCAGTAAAAAAAAATATCTTGACCGATAACACTAGAAAGGTTACATCGTGGAATCGACCGTCGGGAAGTAGTGGAGTGCCCAAAAGACCAAGGAGGACAATAACAATGCCTAGGAAATAAAGCCTAGAGGATGTTAGAAAGGGGGAAACATCACATACCAGTGAATAAAGGGTAAAAGTTACAAGGAGTGGAGTGCAACCCTTACAGAAGAAAAGGAAGACAATGCAGGTAGATGAGATGCGAAAAAAGAGGAAGCATACCACAAAATACCTAATAATCATTCTGACAGAGGATGATGTTGAATTCATTGCAGACAAGTTCAAAGACAAGGGGAAGCGGTGGTTTGTACTGGAGTCTCATCACAAACTACACAACGAAGTCTTTGAAGGTTTCATTTACTGGTGCCAAATGTTATCTTTTACTGTATTGTTCACATTTTATTAGTGAATATAATTTTCTTATGTAAGGGTATTTATAAAGTTCAATTATTGGAGTAAAATTTTAAAATGAACTTGGTTTTAAGACATTTTACATCATGGGCGGTCATTATATTTTTGAATGATTACAAGTAGAAGTCGAATCTGAGTATGAAAACAAAATTATTTTGGACAAATATTTGGGATAAGTGTAAAAGGTACCTAAAGAATGTAATTATCCATTCAACTGTAAATAGAATTCATGCTTTTCTTCTATAGAAAAAAAGAGCTCACCTCTTATTACACTTGGGCATCATTGTTTTCTTGGTAGTTGTGTGAAATGCGACATAAGTCACAATTTTATCAACTATCTTCACAATGAAGGGATTGTGCACCTAGGGTCACTAATATCATATTTGATTTGAATCTTACCTTCATTCAAAAGGATACATGGTATTACTTTGATTTCACAATTCTTTGTAGATCGTTATTTTAGATTCACAATAGATGTATGGTTGAACTAATTCCATGTGCCATGATCTTGTTATCTCGTTAAAGTTGTTTTTCTATTTAAAAAGAATTTGTAATTTATGTTAATTTACATTGTAGTTGATTTGATTAATATTAATGTACTTTATTATGTGGAAAATAATTAATGTGCTTTATTACTAGTTATACCTTTACTTTTCACAAAACACTTCCTCGTTCTCAAACTTGCATAACGCTAATGTTAGTGTCTAGATGACTAACTCACTGCGACCAACTTGGTTATAATGTCTTAGTGTGGCCTAATTCGTATCACTAGACCAATCTCTTAGAGGATAAACAAACTTTGAAAACTAAATAGACACAGGGATGTATATAATATGAGTTTTTTTCTTAGAAGTTATATTGAAATATAGAGAGTAGCAAATGTATATGTTTACAAACTTTAATAATTAATTCTTTGCGTGAAAATAGTATCTTATCCCACAAGCAAGAAATCTCATAAACCAATTTGATGTTTAACTCAACTTAACATTAAAATTAACTTATTATTAATATTATTATTATATCATTATTTTATTTGAAAATAAAGCATAACATTTTCAATAAATGTTTGAATTCCTCTCATCCAAAAGACCATTAGCACATGGCCTAACATGCTATGAAATATTTCACATGACTTCAACTCACTAACCATTCATCATTTTTTTATTTTTGTGGTGGCTCCACCAAAGGGGTAGACCATCCCATGTGTTCCCAAATATAAGGAGAGGGTTTGGTGGTGGGTCCACCAAAGGGGCTGAACATCCCATGTGTTACCCAAATATAAGGATAGGGTTGCATTCAATAAATACTATAAATACACACTCAATCACCCACACATTGTTTCATCAAGAATATTTTCGTTTGAGGGATCATCAATAATATTTTCGTTTCAAGGATCATCGACTTGAGGGGGGAGGTATATCTATGAGATAGGGTGGATTTTATTAGTTTATTAGTGTAAAATTAGGTTCTCATTTGCTAATGGTATGGGTATTAAATGACAATTGGGGGTATGAAAATACAAACACATACAACAACAACAAGACATGCAATGAATTACTTTTTGTGTGAAAACTAAGACCCAAAATAATATATTAAGACTTAGACAAACATCTAGATGCAAATCGTTCAACAGGCTACAAAATAGTGGATGTTTCACTAGACAATAGATGTATAACATGTTGCATACTCAACAAAAGATAAACTAAAACAATAGCTGTCAGAATAAGGAAATGTACATCACACACATACAAAATATGCATTTAAGATAGGAATCAAAACATAAAGATTTGAGTAAGAGAACACAACTATCATCAACATATCTTGATTAGGTAGAAAACTTTACAATTAACTGAGTAGGTCCAATCCTTCGAATGCTCCTACTTTTCTTCCGAAAACTCCTAACCCCTCAAAACATACAAATACTACATATTTAAAAGACTTGCAGAGGTTCTCGTCCATATGGGATTGAGACCTAACTCTAGATAACTGTTTGTAGAACAAACTATTAATTTAACTAAAACATTGCATGGAGTAAACCATGTATAATTCCCACTGGAGTTAATCAACAGAGTGATTCTTATCACCCATAGAATACTTTTTATAAATTTAATCTAAAACGATTTTGGAGTTGATTAACTAAAAACTGCCACTGTCTCTGAGACTGAACTGATGCATGTGTTGGATGAATTGTAATTGGAAGAGAAACTAGCAGTGAAAGAACAAACTTCTGTATCGAGCCCTGACATGCTTGCGAGTTGTTTGATGCTTCTGGAGGTTAATTGGCTACATGGGAAGATCTCCACTTGACCTTCCTTTTCGTTGAATTTCTGGATAGATCTGTAACTTAGATCGAGACATAACTCTATGTCTACGTATGAGCTATCGACCATTAAGTGCACTTTGTTTCGACTCATCAAATACAATTTGTACTTTCAAAAAGCTTTTCTTGAAAGTTCGTTGGCCCAACAGTCGTGGAAGGAGATGTGGAGTCAAGCGTCCAATAGGGGATGATATGAGAGGATGTGGATTAAGTGGAGTTGAGTGGAGGTGACGTGGCGATAGGTGGGTTAAATTCTGATAAGTGGACAGTAGCGGGCAATGGAAGAAAGGTGTAATGCAGTGAGAGGTGGGAGATTTACGTGGGGGAGATGGGGGTGTGAGTGGAGGACAGACGACGTGCACTGAGAGGAGCAATATTTGGATGTAAACTGATAGGAATCCAGAGTGAGGAGACACGACGGCAATCGAGAGAGCAATACGTAACCGGAGCAGGAAGGTGAGGGGAGGGGGTGCAGTGAAGAGGATTAGATGGGGGGCGGAAACTGGCGAGGGTGCTGGCGTTGTAACAGCATGGGGAAACGCGATTTCTACCCCGCACTACATCATCAAGTAAAGCTAGAATAGTTGGGGTTATGGATTCCGCGACAAAAATCCTTTTTGTCAGGTCTTTGAAGTCCTGAATGACACAAAATCGTTGAACTGGAGGAGGAGGCTATATATTCACCATTGAAGATCGATCTTTTCTCTTGCATGCGTTTAGCGCCCAAATGGCCTATTTTGATTGGCTTCTAGTTCTTATGACTCTTATTGAGTTGTCCATTGGATGTGTTGAATGTGGTTGTCTCCTACGCATGAAAAAACTAGGTGGACCTGTTGGATGCTCAGTTAGTGACCAATTATGATGACGAGTATTCCAAATTCAAACCAGAACATGTCATCCTCACTCAAGAAATAATATTGTGTCACAATGGTAGAAATTGACTGGAGATGCAATATTGTGTCACAAAGGTAGAAATTGACTGGATAATCAGAGATTGGCCAGGACAGTGGAAGATGCCAGTAGAAAAACCAACAACAAAGCCAACCATGACACAAACCACCAAGCCCAAGGGAAAGGATGAAGAAGGTTCCTAAGTAAAAACAAACATCCCATCTGATAACACTAGAGAGGTTGCATTGTGGAATCAACCATTGGGAAGTAGCGCATTGCCCAAAAGACTAAGGAGGACAACAACAATGCCTAGTATAGAAATCCAGGAGGATTCCATAAAGGGGGACACATCACAGACTGGTGAAGAAAGGGTACAAGTTACAAGGAGTGGAGCACAACCGTCATAGAATAAAATGAAGACAATGCAAGTAGATGAGACACAAAAAAAGAGGAAGCATACCACAAAATCCTTAATAATCACCCTGACAGAGGATGATGTTGAATTCAACACAGACAAGTTGGAAGACAGGGGGGAAGCGATGGTATTTATTGCAGAGGCACAAAGAGAAAAGATCATGGAAATCTACAACAATTACGGAGTCAAGAATTACCACAGGCCATAGCGCAATGACGTGATAAGACATAGTGATCCCCTACGCAGAAAAAAGGAGAGGAGAGAGTACAGTTGGTAGTGCAAGGAAGGGAGACATTCACAGTCACTTGAAAAATAATAAGAATGGATCGAGAGACTATGCATACACCCAAAGGGGAAATTGAGCAATTTGAAGTAGTCATGGCATAGATACCCACCAAGGAATACATAATGCTAGAAGTGTGATATAGAGCATCAGCGGATACAACTAACTTAGAGGTGGGTAGAGAACTAACTGAGGAGCATGGTGTGATCTAGTCATCCTCATAGAGGGTTTTTACCCTCAATCATGATTGTATTACTAAAGTTGTAATGCACGCAGTGCAAGATTTTGCAACAGAACAAATAAAAGAGAAGAGAAGCCAGATCTTTGTGGATGTAGCCCAAGGAGGGGGTGAACTAGGGTAAACCTTGTGTTCTATATGATTGTTAATGAATGTTTACTTTATGTTGATCATTAGCTTATGGATGAATAGTTAAAGTAGCGATATGAACATGCATGTATAGGTTTAAAGATGAATAAATCATAGAAGTACTCAAATGATTAACAAGGATGATGCATAAGGAAGAAAGAACACAATCACAAATCCCAACATATTCCTAGACTACAAATAACTAAGTATTACAATCACCCATAAAATTTATCTAAGGTGAGATTACGCTATTGCACCCTGTGCGACGTTTCCTTCTGGCTTACCAGGAGGGCCGATTGTTTTTGAGTGTTTTGTTGGAAACCTATTGAGATCTGAACCCAGGTCATCCCAAGAAGAAGTAAAGAACCAAGAGGAGAAACCAAGAATCTCAATATTTCAGCGACATAATGGTAGTTGGCAATTGTGTGCAATGCGACATAAGTCACCATTGGTAATTGGTAGTTGGTAGTTTTATCCAACGGAAATAAAAATGGAGGGGTATGGTGCAATCAATATAAAATATATAGAGCCAAGAGATTTGAGCGAGAAAACCATGGACGAGATTGTGGATACTGAAATTGAAACTCAAATGAAGAAGAAGCATGAGGTTAATGAGTTTGTGAATATTGAAATTGAACCTGAAACAAAGAAGCAGCAGGATGTTATAAGTGAATTGGAAGGTCACAAAGATGGAGGAGGGAATCAAGGATTACTAGAAGAATCAAAATCTACATGAAGACATGTGGATACGTGGATACCGAATTGAGATTATGGTTGAATGCATTTACATGATGATAATGCATAGATATATATGAGTTTGTGTTATAGACTAATCTTCAAGTCAATGGGCTATGAAATAACCAAATGATAATGATAATAAACGTTGATGTCGTGAAAACCAACCAAGAAACAATGGTATGAATCTTTGTATGTGAAATTATGTTGGTTTGAATGATTTTATATTATATATGGACTAGTGCAGGTTTTGAGGGGGTGAGACTTCCTAAAACTGAATATACGATGACAAAATTCCTAGCAACACAGTGCCATTGTATATTCCATGATATGGTGTGGACCATATTCCTATTAGGAGGGGTGGAGGCATTTCCCATCATGTATCCTATAAAAATTGGAGTCATAGGAGGATGGTGTTAGCTCACGCTCCCCTAGACGTGTGATGATGACTGTCAATTTCCTGTTGGGGAAGCTTGGTAAAGAGAGTGACACTTCCGCTTACGGGTTCTATTTGGAGTTAGGTCAATATAGTTGATTCTCCAAGATAGTCCAGAAAAAGAAGAATAGGGATGAAATACAGAAGTAAGTTTGGGAGGAAGGATGAATAGAAATAGTTGAGAGTGTATGGGGATTTTTCCTTATAGTGGAATTTAATGTTTTCCACTTTTATAGTGGATTTTCTAAATGAACGTTGTTGTGCTAAATTATTGTAATTGAGGGATTTTGTGAAAATTTTAATTGGTTTACTATATTTAATGAAAAGAATGGTCTTTGTAACATCCCGCTCTGGCGCACTGAGAAAACTTATTATTTTAGGACACTTGCTCGCAAGTGATCTGGACTTTTATGATGTTAAAACATTTATACTTGATTATGATGCATTATGATAGACGACATGAGGTTTTACTATTTGATGTAGACAGGTGCTATTGACTCAGTTTTATTGAATGTGCAGGGTTTGGACCTTGATGATGCAGAGGCATCAGTGGAACCCCTTGGACTCTGGATTGAGTCAGGGAGTGAGGTATTTGGGTTGATTTATTTGCTGTGATATTTATTTGATTTGATGGTATGATGTTGACATGTTCTGACACGATTGTTGATGATGAAGGCTGACGATAGCTTGTCGACTAGACTCACATATGGAGTAAAGGGGCCACACATGATTTCCAGAGAGGTTGAGGGAGAGGTGTGGACAGCATCCCTGCCACAGCCTACTAGCACTCTCGT
>SNQJ01S0106274.1:29925-41121 GCA_010110895.2 Picea sitchensis | reverse complement strand
AATGCATGCGGGAGATGGACACTCGGGGTGATGTTTCCTCCAGGGTATAGGGTGTCAAATTGAGAAGGATATAAACAAGGCTCTACTTGGTTGAGGATGCAAAACTGCTTAGGCAACAATTTATAACATAAAGCGAGAACCGGATAAAGGCTCAATATTGCAAGCGAGGGCATGAGATGCAATCACAACTTAACGCCAAAAAAATCATTTTTTATGTCTTGTAGTCTACTTGTTGTGAAAAGGGTAAAATTGTGCCAAATAGACGTCTTTTCAAGTCTAATTTACGAGTGTGAAAAATACAAGTTCACTGGGCAATCTTTTCCATTTTTGATAATGAGTCGGAAAAGAGCTTAACTAAGACTCATGACCTTTCAAATCCAGTTTAACGAGTGTAAAAGGGAAAAATCAATCGAGAATCTTTTCAGTTTTTAGACGAGTCAGAAAAGAGATTAACTAAGACTCGTGATGCTTTTCTAATAAACATGTAAGGGGGGAGGCCAAGGCTCTCGTCCCAGTCTTCTGTGGAAAGTTATTTTCTTACGGATAGCTGACAAAAGCTTGGGAAAACCCAAATCTCTCCAGGTTGATGAGGAGAAAGTGATAACATAGTGTATAGTCTCTGTGATGGTTCGAATAATGTCTCTTGCTAGAAGAGACATAGATGGGGGTATGGGATGCCCCATCAGGTCTTCCCAATCGAAGGGAACCTCGTCAGGGATTGGAGGGAGAGTATTAGGGGGAAGAATAAATCTCTCTCGTTCAAAAGGAGTAGGGTTAGGAATGTTGATGACATGACTAAGAGGCACATCACTCTCTTCAAGGAGAGTAGGGTTGACCAGAGATTGAACTGGTGTGGTCACTTATTCAATTATAGGTTGAAGAGGATGCATAGTAACGGGGTCAAGATATGCTTCACCTTCGAAAAAGGAGGCGAGGTCCGGAGCAGATTGCGGTGGTGGGATCACCAAGGCGATCAAAGGAGGATTAGTGTGAGGAGAAACTAGGGATGCCTCAGAATGTGAAGGGCTCTTGGGTGATCCCCACACTTCTATTATCTTGGCAGTAAGCAAACACAAACGAGTAAGGTGACTTCCTTCACAAGTCCTGCAAAGAAATTTAGGCTTACGTCTGAGATGTATCGGATTCTCAATGTAACTAGCAGGGGAAAGAGAGTCATCTCCTGAATGATGAATAGAGGCTGGAGATGTGACATGGCTATGATTTAGAGTGAAAAGGATGGTGCCCCCAACATAATTAATGGAGGTTGGGTGCGAGCTGTCGACATAATTTGTAGAAAATGTTGACCCATCTCCAACATGAATGACAAAGTTTGGGGATGGAGCACCAATGTGACTGAAAGTGACTGGGCTAGCGATATATGGCAAAATTTGATTCCAAGGGGTGAGGAAAGATTGATTCTAAAACATTGCAATCCAGGAAGGATCCTGGTGTATTCCTTGTCCCTGCCCAGAAGGGTGATAGCTCATGCTAAAATGGTCTGAAGAGTTTTGGACGAGTATCGTCACTGAGGCCTATGGAGGATCCGCGGTCGGACAATAATTATTCAAGTGATGATATATGTTTCCCACTTGTGAAGGGGCTCGAAAAGAGGGTATCCTAAACCATAAAATTGGTTTCCCTGTATGAAGTACTAGAGGCATCCAAGGGCGTGTCATGGGAAAAATGTTCGAAGGAACTGACACAGCGGATGACTGATGCATGGGTGGTGCATAATAAGTGGGAAAGGAACCCATCTGGGCACTGGCTCCTAGAAGTGCATAGCTACCATGGGATTCAAAAGGGGGAATGTTCCAACCTCCCATGGGGACAAGACTCATATCAAACGAAGAAGTAGGCATCGGAGCCATGATGCCCCTGGATCCCATGCTAGGATTCATACACATGGACCAGGGAGAGGATTGCACGGGTGAAGTCATATTAATAGAAAAATTACTAGAGACCCAAGGCATGGACTGAGTGTTGTAATTCTGCATACCATTGTAAAAAGCGGAAGGATCCGTCCCCATGAAATGAGTAGGCATCATGGGGTAGGTAGAAACAAATTAGGGATCAACATAAACTCCACTATCCATGAGGGTGAAGCCGAACGAACACTCCTAAGGCCAACTAGTAGTTAAAGAGCATACCAAAAAAGTCAAATGACTAATATGCATGCAAATAGGCTAAAGTGGTTGAGTGGCCTCCCTCGCTAAAGAAGGTATGCCTTGTCCAAGAGGGACCTAAGACTCCCCGCTAAAGTTTGGAGGTAACAAAATCAATTATAGAGGCCCTCGTGGGATTAACAACCAGTCGGTCAGATCCCCCTGGAGAGGTAATCTTCCATAAAGGCTGTGTGCTGTCCGACCTTTATCTGACTCAGGATACAAGCTGAATAACCCCTGCAAGTAACCTATGAGATACCTAAGTCAAGTAACTAATAAACCACTGTATAACCGATGCACAAGCAAGCAGTCGTAAGTCTGGATCACCGTATGGGCAGGGTAGAAAATCCCGGAACCTTGAAAGCACCACCTCTCACATAGGTATGGGTACTAGAAAGATCCCCAAATACGAATAAATCCACATAAATATCTCTGACGTTAGGCGAGTATCCAGGGGTTATTCCTTCAACTAACTTCGTGCGACCTCGTGATTAAGTCCAGTGTGAGAGGAGCCTCCTAATATTACCAATTATACAATGGGCTTCTCAAATCCCTATCTCAGACAAATATGTTGATGTAATTGCCTTGGAGAAGTTTACTCACAAAATCCTATTCCAAGGCACAAAATCTTAGACTAGTTTGTGCACCCGAAAAATAAAATCGTGTCTAATCAATTTTAGTTTAAAGCGCAAATTTTATTGGTTGTGGTTACTCAAAAGGGTATGGAAGTGAAACTCACGATGTTATGACTCTGGAAGAAGATAAATATGAATATAATGCAAAGTCTATCTTTAACTTTTCAATGAATGATATGCTAATAAAAGCAGTGCAATTTTCGATTTCAACTCTGCAATTCAGAAATAAAATGCAATCTTTCGCTAAATGTACTAAGCTAATGATAAAGATTCGAAGAAAAAAAATGTTAACCAATGTAAAATGCCTATATTTTTTGTATTTTCAATATCTTAAAGAGAAAATGCATGGACTGGGAAGCATCCTAATATAAAAAATTCCACTAGGTATAAGCGAAACAATTCAAGAAGAAAGTCAAGCAGCCAAGCAAACAACCCAAGGTTCAAAGACAAATCAAAAATGAAAAACAATGTTTAAGACTACACCCATAAATTCAACTCCCAACAAGATTCTTGTCAACCCAGAGAATCTTAACAGGCACTACAGAGACCTAAGAAGGCTCAACTAACATCAAAACTCACCCAACAGTCACTAAACCAAGAAAACAAGCAAGGAAAAGTGGTATACACGACTGTTTAGGAGAACAATGCATAGATACGCAGCTTGCGGAAAGGCAAAACATGTGTGTACGTGACTGTCAGGGAAAAAGGAGCGTACAGGCTTTAAAACAAGGCCAGGCAAGGGACAAAAGGATGAAAACTCAGACTCATAGTGAACATAATATGTCAAGCAATGATACTACAATAAAAACAAAGGAAAAAAGAGCAATGCAAGAAGAAAAAATACTTCAAACCTTAGAAGGAATATCTCTCCCCAATGGATTCTCTATTTCTATTATGAGAGAAAAACTCTCTATGGCCAAGGGTAAATAACAACAGACATGTATGAATGTAGAAATCAACTCAATTCCATTATATGCTACATAAACTAATGTGGTAGATAAGAAAGAGGCCTACCTCGATCCAACGTTCGATGATGTTCCACCATTGAGCACTTCGACCCAAAGCTTTATACCTACAATAATTTCTTAACAAAAAAACAAGGCAAGTATATAGTGACAATCTAAAGGGGTTAGCACATCAGATAACATAATCCATTAATAAACATTACAAACATGCCCACGGATAATAATCAAATATTTTCACGATACCAATAGGATGGGAAAGGAGTATTTATATTAATAATTGATCAACAAAAGTGTCAACATTACATACTTCCGTGTCGGCACGGTTTGAAACCAAAGGAACCAAGTTCCTTCCAACTGGGTCTCCACCACTTCAATCCTCCCCCAAAGGCAAGCTCAAAGGAGAGCGACAATGAGGTTCTCTCAACAATAGGAAAAGAGCTTGGGGACTAAACACTATGTTCAGACTTGAGGGATAAAGGGATGTAGACTCAATAGGAAGTAATTTCTTCATAGTAACTTTTCTCTTAAAGTTGAATGCTTTCTCCTCCTTTTCCATATCTTGAAATTGTGCTATTATAGCCTTCAAAATGCAATTGAAGGTCCAATCCAGAACGTTTCCAGTATATGGAAGGCCAAGGATCAGAGATATCCTGTCGTGACATTGAAACCCGACTCCATTTTTGTATTTTCTGGCACAAATCTCGATGTATGCATGTTGTAGTGGAGAAGCCTGCGTATATGCTTGTTGCATATCTGTTAGGGTCTGTATATGTGGAAAAATGTATACTTTTAGCTCTGGATTCATCAAAAAGGGATGATAAGCCTGCATATGGAAACAGAAAAAGGCCCTCTGTGCAAGATAGCAATGGTGAGGCAAATCTTGCTATAACACTAGGTTCCTTGACTGGAGAGACTTGACTCATAGGGATCCAAATTAGGAGTGATGGGAATTTTATTGCATAACCAATCTATTGGAAATATTTGCAGTTACTCTTGATTAATGCAACTAGGTGGTCCACCTAGTCAAACTACAGCTATGACTGAAATATTTGGCCAATAGGTTCTAAAATTGTAAGCTTCACATCTGAAGCTCAACCCAAAAATATTAGGAATAACAATAATCTTATACATGCCCACTTTTCTCAGAGGTATGTTACTTTGTTGATCAACCATTCTTTGGAGTTTTTTGTTGAGACTCCTCCAATGAGAGTTTGAATCGATTCATTAGGGCTTAGAATCTTGGGAATGTGAGTTCACCCATGAGGAATTCTAGTGATCTTGTGGATCATTTCTATGGTGATCCCAACTAGAAAATTTAGCCACAAATGGCCATTGTGGTACTGACTCATGAGGAACTTTGTAACTTCCTATATCCAACCATCAAACTCTGCTACTTGAGGTGTTCCCAAAAAGTGCTAGATGCATGCTTGCTCGAGGAAATGTTTTTCCTCTTTCCATGCACCAACTTCCATTGCCCATGTAGTAATTTTTTTCCAATGACGAGATCAATCAATCTCTTCTATTCTAGTGCCACAAATGTTTTCCATGCATTCTTCCAGTTTAGTTGTGCCTGCCCTAGAAAATTTATATTTTTTCCTCGGGTCGACTAATGAATCCCTAGCTTGTCCTCTTATTCTCAACATCTCTATGAGTTATTGGAGGTTGGATTGATATTTCCAGAGTTCTAGGATCAATTGCACAACTAGGAGTTCTACAACCTGATTGTTCAGGTGCTCATATGTAACATAAGTGAGGTGGAGTCATATGCCTCATCCAAATTTACAGGAGGGAGATGGAGTGAGGAATTTAATTCTTCCAGTGGTGATATTAATTCGTCTGTCCCAATAGTGGTGTCAAAAGTAATTATTTTCTTGTGTGAGGGGACTTCTGTGTCGACGACAACCTAGCAGTTGAACTTGTCCCGTCGAGCATTAATGGCATTAATGTATTCCCATTAATGTATTCCAACAACTTAGTCACATCAAATATGTGGATTTTAGTTTCTCGGTGGGTGTTCTCAAATTGAGCGATATTTTTTTGTGCCACTTGGTTAGGTCGGTTCTTCCAGGAAGTCAAGGACCTCCGGTTGAAGCATTCAACCATGTTGGTTTCTACTTTCCTGTCAATTCGACTAATGCTTTGCCTTTTGAATACATACTTGCTTTGTTGAGTATATTCTTGTTTGATTGAAGTGTTGTTTGGAAGCTTTCTTGTTTGATATTTTCCCCGCTCGGTTGATCTTTCAAATTTGCATTTATGAGTTTTTTATTTGATTGGATGATTCTCTTCTCTTTCAATTGATCAACTGGTATGCTTATTCAAGTAATGTCACAAATCTTGTCTGGGTACTGAACATGCTCTTGATTTCTATGTTTCCTCTCTAATTGCTGACCAAGGACTCTACTCTCTTCTCATATTCAAGTGCAATGATAGTGTGAGTCGGTCATATAACTTATAGTTGTCGATCAGTTTTTTGTACCCAATTATGGTAACCAACTTGTTTATTGCTTTCTTAATTTTGATTTCTTAATTTTTTTTTCCTTAATCTTACTTTTCCTTTTATTGCTTTGTCTTTTATTTATTTTATTTTTTATTTTTCTCTATTTGTTATTTTATTTCACTTTCAATTTAGGCAAACCCAAAAGGTTTTCGACCTAGTCGAGTCCTACTAGTTCCCTTGAGAGGTTTTCACTAGCAGGGCCCCATTGACTAGTCTCTTGAAGGGGTATTGTTGTAATGTTTTTAACTGTACTTCTCCATAATTTTGGATGTCCTCGACCACATACATGACCAACCATGCAGTTTATAACTTCCTTGGTTTACCTTTTTCCCGATTGTCATACAAAAGTACCAAGTCTCAATCGTTGATATCCTTCTTTTTAAGATGTCGATCGTGCTGGGATTTCTACTGATTCTTTTGAGTTTCCTAATGTTGTTGTGCCAACATTATTTCTTCTTCTAATTGGTTTAGTTGATAGAAGCACTGTCTTATGTTAAGAACATGGTCAAATTCTAGGATGGAGGCTATCTGATTTGCATTATCACAAAATTGTAATGGGATTACTGCTTCTTGACCATAGACTAATTTGAAAGGCATCTAGCCAGTTGATATTTTGTACACTATTCTAAAGCCCCACAGTATTGCTAGGAATTTATCATCCCAATCGTCTCTGTCAAGTCCACATATTTTCGTTAATCCCTTGTGTAGTGTCTTGTTAAATGAATCAAGGACTCTGTTATCCTATGGATGATATGTAGTTGTCTTTCTATGGATGATCAAGAAATTTTTAAGAAGTACTTCAATTGTAATACTGATGAAGTGGGTTCCTTGATCACTAATTATTGTCAAAGGGAATCCAAATCTGGTTACTATGTTTTCATAGATGAAATTTGCAGCTGTTTCCTTTGTGCAATTCTCAAATGGTTCTATCTCTACCCATTAGGTTAAGTATTCAACAACTATAATGATGTACTTTGATCCTAACATTTTTTCTCTTCTTGGGAATGGGTCGACAAAATCAATGGCCCATATTTCAAATGGTAAACTGGGGTTTACCGAGTGTAAAGGAATTTCATTTTTCCATAATGGTCGACCTATCCTCTAACACTTGTCGCATTTATTTATCTTTTCTCAACAGTATTTGTGTAAGGTCGACCACCAAAGCCCAACTTGAAGGATTTTCCTGGTTATTGTGTTGGCTTGAAAGTGACCACCTGCTGGATCAACGCATGCCTCATTAATGATGTCTTCACATTCATGCTCTAATGTACATCTTTACAAAATATTTTCAAGTCCTATATTGTAGAGATATCCATTCATGAGAGTGAATGGAGTAGCTTTCATTGCCAGGATATTTCATTCACTGGTTAGGATATCTTCAAGTGCCTTCCCTTCTTCTAGAAAATTTGTAATTTCTTCTAGTTCTTTGGGAGCTGCTTCAATCCTGAATAAATTCACATCCAGTAATCATCATATATTTCGGTCGATTTTTCTCCTGTCATTGATATTCTTCTTTATTCCGATGATATCGTTATTATGGCGAGGAGTCCCCACAATCTTGGAAAGAAACTAAGAATCCTCAAGGATTTTTTCTCCAAGATGTGTATGACTGTTAATACTAACAAAAAAAAAGTCACGATTATTAAATCCAATAAGATCACATATGATAATTTTTTATATGGAAACAACAACTTGGAGGAAGTGAATTCATATAAATATCTTGGAATCGATATTCACCGCAAGCTCAACTAGAATTATATCATTGAGAAAAGGATAAATGGAGGATGAAAATCTTATTATGGGCTTGAAAACAATTGTAACTAAATCGATCTTTGGATATGGGATAATAAAAAAACTCCTCTTTGAGACTCTTGTTACTTATGTTATTATATATGGATGCGAAGTTTGTGGATGCAGTATCTCTAGAGAGTCATGGAGAAAGATAGAGCAGATCCAAAAGAATTTTATAGCCTATAATATCAAAACTGAAGGAAATACACCCTATCCTATCCTCCTCTTAGAGGCAAGCCTTTCCCCCATTGAGAGCATAACTATGACTAGATACCTATTGTATAATAAAAAGTTAAACAATATGGAAGACACGAGGCTTCTTAAAATTGCTCCAAACTCCAACCAAAACCACCTTCTACTCAAATGGGGATGGCATAAATATGCCTAGTCTTGGATAATCCATTGGTAAATAACAAAAGAGATCATTTTGTAGAATAAAGATACTATTAAAAATATAATTAAATCAAAATTCAAGAAGAAAATGTGTTGTGATAAAGAGTTAGAGGAAAAAATAAAATTAAGGTATTATAAGGAGGTAATCAACCCTAATCTAGTAGATAAAAAATATCTCTTTGTTTTGACAAGTGTAAAGAAAAAATAAGCATTGCTAAAATAAGAACAAATTCTCATGAGCTCCATAGTGAAACTGAGCGTTGCTCAATTTCTAAAACGCCCTGGGATGAAAGAGTGTGTCACCTTTGTGACACTAAGAGGTTTGAAGATGAAAAACACTTTCTCTTATATTGTCCTACCTATACCCATATTAGATCTCATTTTCAAAATATTTATCACACTACAAAACTTCCTAACCTTTTAACTCAACAAAACTATGGTGATCTTGGAAGCTTCTCTTAAAGTTTTTTCCGACAGAAACAAAATTCTAAATAATTTAAAGTAATCCCTTACCTTCTTAAGTTCTGATAAACCAATTCAGTCTCAATGTATGTTAATCATAATCATCGTCGTCATCATCATCATCATCATCATCATCATCATCATCATCATCATCATCATCATCATCATCATCATCATCATCATCAAAATAAATGAAAAAATAGGTATTTATTCAAATTATTATTTTCATTCATCATCATCTTCTCACAATTGGGATACATGATTTGTGATTTCCTACTGTAAGTTTTCAAACCAACTCAATCATGAAGACATTAGGTCCAATGGATTTGTATCCTAAGATTTTCTAGTATTTTATTTGATTTCCAAATTACTAATATCTTTATTAACATAGCTATATGTACATCTTGTAAGCCTTACAGAATTGGGAAATAATATATGGAAATATACCATTTTGGTGCATGTATAAGCACAATCAAAAACCATATTGATATGTGATCATTGTTTAACAATGGACATACAAATGCAAGAAAACATTGGTCTAAACTAGAAGAAAAATGCAATATTAATGAAATAAATCCTTAGCATTGAGAAATTCATATAAACTTATAAAAAAAGTCAAGAAGCTTGAACTAGAACATGTATTTTTCATGAGATATAAGTTGTTTTTATAGACTAATAAGTTGCTTGTTCTATGCATGTTATTGGTCAAGCTTTTGTAGAGTATTTTTTAATAAGGAAATACAAGCAATTTAGTAATAGGAAGGTGTGAAAAACCCAAAGATTGTAAACGAGCAACGGGATTGTAATGTCCATATGTAGGGTTTTTATCATGGGACATAATTTTATAGAATAACCAAATATTTGATGCATTGTAATGGAGATAACTTGTGCCCCTTCTAAAGGATCAAACAAAAATACTAATGTTCAACCACCTAGATAACTATTTGATGCAAAAACATATCCCCACAAACCATTAGCACCATGAATGAGGTGTGTGGATGTTGGTATGATCATTCTTTGCAAATATTCGATATGATCATGAACTTTGTACAACTCCTGGAGGAATTATGGGTTGAATTCATTTTGCATAGATAGGATAACATTGGATCTATTCCAACATAGCATATCCAAAAATGGGAAATGACTTCTATACATATCTCCATTGAATTCTTATATAAATCAAACAAGATTGTGAATAAATTGAATAAGCAACCCCATACATCATAGTAGAAAATTTTAAAATTGAACAACAAGTGAGTAATACGATTAAATTCTTGTGAGAGGTCTCCATCTATTGCCATTGTAAAAGTATTTGATTCATGCAAGAGTGTGTGATTCTTCAATTTTATGCTTGTATAGTTTGAGTCCATAGCATTGAATATGAAAACCACTATGTAAGAAGTAGCACTAAAGTGTAATGAAGGTCAAAGAACAATATCTCTACATGATAGCAAGGAAAAATAATTGAAACACGCATATCAGGTTTTTGAAATATTTGGAGAAGGCACACATGTCAAGCCATTGAAAATTGTTTATTTAAGAAGGGAGTTGAGGGGATCAAACACAATTACAATAGTGTATTCAAATTTTCTATTACTTTTATTTTCTTCTTGCTATTACATTTTTTTTGACAATGTTCTTTTCCATGTATTCTTTTTGTAAATATTTTTTCTATGGTCAATTTTGAGGCTAGCCTATTACAATGAAAAGCAAAAGAAACTTATACATATATATCAAAAGTAGACATAAACACAACTTCAATGAATATTTCAAGTCAAATAAAGGATGTCAAACAATCAATGTTTGAGAAAAAGAAGAGAAAACTGATAGCACCAAGGAAAAAGAAACTTGGAAAAGTGGAAACTAGAGCCATGAAAATTGTTTATGCATATGCCAATGCACATTAAAAACACATAGCCAAATTGTCTATGCATATGACAAGGCACATTAAAAACATGATATGTAAACAATAATAGTACATATTCCATAATCTATCACACTCAATATCCTAGTACTCTAAGCTGATACAATGGGGTTACTAGTACAGATTCCATGTGATTCTCTTATTCCTTACCAGTCATCAAGCTATCATGTTCTTCTACTCAGAAGTGGTATCTATTGTTGATACTGAGAGGGGGGTGAATTAGTATCAAGTACAATTTAAAAACCTTTTTAAACTTATACTTAAACCATTTAATTATATCCAATGAGAAATGAACAATAGTATAAGAGTTACACCAATACACCACAATACACCATGCACAATATATGAGAAATAATCAATAGTT